>JAPMOR010006379.1:110222-159904 GCA_026543865.1 Argiope aurantia
CTGCACTATAAATTTTATATTTTACAATTTAGTACATATAACTATAATTCAGAAACTTTGCATTCTAACTTTGATATTTTATATTTGGTTTATGAAACTACAGTTAGGATATTTAGCGTTATAAATTTCATATTTTACTATTTTATGCTTACTACAGCTTGAACACTTTGCACTATAAATTTGATATTTTACACTTGGTAGTTGGAACTAGACGTTGGTAGTGGAATATTGAATTTTGCCCATGGAACTTTGCATCGTGAATTTTATACTTCATACTTGGTACATAGCAATACAATTCAGAAATGCCCTAGGACTTTATGGTCTGTTTTCAAAAAAAAAAATCACTAAAAAAATTTTTCAAAAAAAATTATTACAATTTTTTTTAATGATTTAAAGCTTTTTTTATAGTATAAATAAAATCGCCGGGTTATTTATTTTCATCAGATGTTTAAAAGAATAAGATAGAAACAATAACATTGAATTAAAAAATGAAAAATAGATTATAGAAACGATGATGAACGTTAAATTCATCAATTATTGTATAGAAGGATGTCACGCACGTATCTTAATAAATAAAAACATATAAATTTCACGAAATTAGTAAAACTGAAATAAAAACTAATTTAAAATAAATCATTAACATTAATTAAGTTAAAAATGCATTTAAAATGCATAACTTAACTAACCAACATATTGAAAACCAGCAGGAGTAATCTCTCCGAAACTTTCTAGCATACTTTCAGATAAAGTTCTTATCCCTCTTTCTACACGTAAAATTAGGGACCTTGGGTAAGGCTCCGAAACCCTTGCAAGGCACTGATGAATTTTTGTGACAAAATATAGATCTTTGGCGTGAATCTAACAATTTTACTGAATCTATCGCAAGAATGTATATTTCAGACGCCTTTTTGCCGGTTGATTGATGCCAAAATTTCACACAAATTACTGCTATATTCAAAAGTTAGCATACCGATACTCATTGATTTAAATCATTACATTTATAAACTATTGCATAATTACATGCATGCGAAAAAAATAGATGGTCAAAATTTAGAGAGATTTGGCTCAAAATTTGATTGACACATTTAGAAACTTATGATGCTGCTGCTCCGTCATATCCCAATTGTCGGTTTTGGTTTCAACGATTCAAGAGTGGTGATTCCGATATCATTAGCAAAGAACGGCATGGAGGACCAAAAAAAATTCAAAAACAATCAGTTGCGAGACTTATTGCACAAAAATGGGAAAAAGTTGAAGAAAATGATGGAAAATATTTTGATTGATATATATTGTACCAATTTTTCTCAATAAATGCCTTTTTAAAGTGAAAAAAAGATAAAAATACATGCAAGTACCTAATAATTCCAAAAATATGTTTTTAGGACTCGATGAGATCTGAAATTTTGAGATTTGCCAATATTTCAAGTTCGAATTTTTTGAGCGATTACATTATTTCCTTCATAGTTAGTATATAAAAAAGTAAAAAAAAATAAATAAAAAAGAAAAGAAAAGAAAAGAAAAGAAAGGAAAGAGAAGAAAAAAAAATGAATAGTTTGTGCACTGCCTAGGACCGTAAAATACTTAAATTCGTCATTATTATACATTTCACATATTTAAGGCTACTGAATTCTTTTTAAGCTGATATCCGAAATGTATTTAATCTATATTAATGAATTTAACTTTTTTAGGCCATGCGCAGTGAGCCAGCTTTTACTTCTCCTAATCTATCTAAATCATAACCCCTGCTTATCTCAGGCTTCTTTTAGCACACCAACCGCTTACGGCGGGTTTGCGAAAATCAGCGGTGTTTTCTTCACGTGTCCATCCGTGAAGGAAAAAGATATTGTCAAACACAACAACAGCAGGAAACGCGCGTGCAAAACGAAAAAGAACTTCGGCGGAATGGAGCGTCGTCACTTGTTGTCATAGTGCGCAATCCATCAAAAAGGATGTTGTTGAACTGGCACCGAACACCAACACCCATAACCTTTTTTTCTCCCTAAATATCAAAAGTGAAATGGGAATGAAAAACAGGTGGCAAACAGTTGAAGATCTGTCCTCGACCGGTATGTTCAGTATATAAACACAGTTAAATGATCCATACCGTCTAAAGTGCATTTTAAAATATGGCGAGTAAAAAACATATTGAAATGAAATAAACAAAATAAGACGGAGAATATATAGATATTGACAACAGCTATTTAGTTTCATTTTGAAATGCTTAATAAAACAAGAAATTTGACTAAAAAATGCAATGTTAAATTCGTACCCGATAGTTAAAAATTTCACTGGCTCTTGCAGTTAGAAATGCCTATTCAAAAATAAACTTACCAACATTTAATATATTCCAATCCGTTCATAACGAGTTTTAAAATTAAAAAAAAAGCTTCTTTGTTCTTAAATAAATATGAAAGAACAAATATAATTTTAATTAGCAAATATTCAACAAAATAACTGCAAGTAATATTTGAAAATCCATTTCTTTAAAGTTATCGTCCGCACAAATAATATTTAATCATTTCTTTAAAAATCGTTTTCAATATATTGTTATAGAAACTAGTTTGTTTTTTTTTAAGATGACAAAACTTTTTTTTATCTCAATCTAAATAATATTTATTAATAGTATTTTTTTATTATAAAGCTCCACATTTTTTAAATTATAATCTAAAATTTATAAACGATAGTTAATTTCGAATATTATTAGAATAAATTTAGAAAATTTAAACTACATAATTTGAATTTGAATAAAGTCGATTGCACGGTTTTTATAATTTAATGACAACATACATTAAATAACTTTCACAATACCACAATTTAGAGGGCCCATAAAATTAAGGGGCCCATAGGCCATTACCTATTTACTAAACATGCTTTGCAACTGAATCGAAATAAATTTTCGAAACAGAAGCATATGTAGGCGTCACGGAAGAGTGAATAACAATATTTGTTTAATTTTAGCTTGTAAATGAATGCCTTAAAATGGAAGCTTCTTAAGTGAGTCGTGAGTTGGCAATTCAGTTATGAACAGATGCTTTATCTGTGCAAAAAAGATAGGTGGAATAGTTAATAAATCAAAGTCCACTATACAATATATTATTGAAAAATAACATAAGATTTTTTTTTTGTTTGCAAATTCTAAGAAGCGTATATAGACTGATCCGGAAAATCCCCAAAGATAAAGCGATTGCATAAAAGAAATATCATGGAAAAGGTTCAAGGTAATCCACGAATAAGTGCACCTGACTTTAAGACTGACTTACAACATTGAAATAACCTCTCAAACGGTGTAAATGGCATTAATAAAGCAGGTTATTACGAACGTGCAGTTCTTAAGAAACCTTGTATAAGTTTGTGTAATAGAAAAAAGAGCGAGTCTGAAAAGAAGCAAGTGAGAATTCATCTTTTCGAAAACCAGTTCTTTTTAGTGATGTATCAAAATTTAATATCCATATGCCAAACGATAATCTAGAAAAAAAATCAAATCAATAGATTATATATAAGAATTTATGTCGAGTTGTCGAACAAAGCGGAGGTTAGCATCATGTTATGAAGGTATATAAGTATTGCTGGGATCGGTAACGTACGTTTCAAGACAGGAAATATGGATGGTTGTATGCATCTTGACATTTTAAAGCAAAATGTCTGAAATAAGGTAGAAAAATTGTTCTTTAGTTTAATGTTTACTTTCCAGTAGAAGAACGATTTCGCCAAAATTATATTCTTTCATATTTTATCAATAGCTTCATACCTGTCTTCCTATTTAACACAATGAAAATGCCATTCGGAAACTTTTTTTTGTTAATCATTAGTATAACTATTTGTTTTTAAAAATTTATTATTTAACTATCTAGATATTTTTTCTTCATGATATTAAAAGATATTATATGAAATTGTGTGGAGCCAATGTGTTAATTTTCCTTATCTTGACAAATGGTTTAGTTTGTGAGATCAACCTTTTATTCATGGTTATAGCTGCATATGGAAACGTTTCTTAACCGTTCATTTAGAAATTAATCGTGAGATATTCTGCAGCTACTCATTAATATATCAAATGCCACATCAGTCATCCGTGACTGACACTAAATTTTCCGATCAGGCCGCGGCAGTCACTGACGTTAAATTTTCCGTGGATACGAGCGACAGTCACCGGTGACTGACAGTATAAAATGCAATTAAAAAACAACAACAAAAATTAAATTCTATTAATAAAGTAATAAATACGTCTAAATTATATCAAAAAATATACGTATAAATTATACCTTACCAAAACGTTTTACTGGTTTTATTAAAACACTATAAACATCTTGTGTGCAATATGAATCTTAATATCAAGGATAACAGTAGCAGGCAGTTGAAAGGAAATATAGGCATGGCACTTAACGTGTTAAATGTATCCATACTTGGAATATGTAACTAGTAATTCAATATATAGAGTATCATAAATATTTACCATCCCACCCACCCCCTAATTGGCACAAAATAAGATATAGATCACATTATCTTGAGTAAAACACAAAAGTTTTAAGGGGTGGACTTCAGAATCTTCAGCTGTGCTCGAATAACGAGAAATTATTTTGCACTGCATCTCCAAATTCCTACACCATACTAATATGAGGACATTTATTGAACGGTGCAAGCCACCTACTTCGAACCGTTGGTTGCAACACGGAAATTTCTCTAGAACGTATACCGGTTCAAATATCGTCCTCGTCATCTGACCACTGCTCAAAGTTACAAAATCCTATCCAAAGTAATTTTCATGTTGCTACAAAATGAGGCATAAATATAACCAAATACAGTAAAATTCGGGCCTAATGATTTCTGTTACATTTGGTTTGGTTATAGCAGCATCCCAATTTTAAGTAACACAAAGAGATCTCGTAATTTTGAAACTTTGCCAAGTTTAATTTAATTTAGTTGTATTAGCGTTCCGTGTGAACTAGTATCTTAAACATCAAACTTCTTACAACCAGCAATAAAAAAAAAAATCTTGTATAAAGGGCAGAAACAGATTTGGAATCTACCTCAAAAGAAAACCTCGTTATTGTTACCATATCTCTATGACATGCATTTTTTTTTTTTGGTAGCCAGAATGGAGCTTTTAGGATCTAAGTTTACTGATATAGATAGTCTTTTTTTAAAAGTAAAGTGGGGCTCTTTTGGGATAGATATTGTAAACTTGAACATCGAATAGATAACGAGGATGACACCTGGCACCTTCTCTCCAAACTTCCGAATAGCACCAATGATATGTGACCTTCGAATTGAAATTTAACATGCACTAGGGTATGCATTTAAGACAGATTTTCAGTGGAATTCGAATCTGGGGACACCAATCTTAGCATCAAAACAGCGCGGCCCTCGCGATGCTAATGAAGAAAAAATTCTTTTATTCTCAGCTTCAGTTAGATCACGAGACATGAATCAGCAAGTCTTACACACCTTTCAAACGTATATCAAAGGGTATTTGATTTATTAAGACAGATTTGACATGTAATTGTGGGAATTGACCTGAATCTCATTATTTCTTTTGCTGCTATTGGCGGATGAAGTGCGAGAGTGGTACATGCGCCCGCCGTCGTGATGTGAAAGTTTCAATGAAAGAGATGCTCTCTCATATGTCCTCATCATTTGATCACAATTAAAAATTCCACATTCAGTTTCAAAATTAGTCTCTTGTATAGCTTCAAAATGGGTCATAAATCCAACTAAACTAAACGTCTAAAATTTATTAGCCACCAAGTAACTACGGAACGAACAAAAAGTATGTTTAACATCAAACATTTGAATATCTTATTAAAAATATATTCAGTTATCAAAAAAATAAGTGAGATCTAATAATTAGTCAAAAAATAACCAAACTTAAAACTCTCATGCTTAAAAGTTTATTATTCAAAGCACCAAGGCGAATGTCAGGGGGTATAGCTCAGTGGTAGAGCATTCGACTGCAGATCGAGAGGTCCCCGGTTCAAGCCCGGGTGCCCCCTATAAAGTAGTTTTTAGGGCTCGAAACATTTTTCAATCAAAAAAGACACTAATATTTTTTATGCCAATACTATCGTACATTTTAACTATTAATTAAATTCGCAAAAGGGAATTGTTGAAATTTATAAAAAATCAAACGATACGGATATGCAATAAAGACTAAGCTAATTTTAAAAATTATATAGTTTTTAAAGAGAAAAAAAAGAATGGAATATTAACCTTGTCAATAACATCAAAAATTATAAGACTGTTATCAAATTTCTGAGAATTATATAAAAGGTTAAATAAAGAAAATTTTCAACGCACATGAGAACAAGATAACAAAGAACAGATGGTGTTGTCGAATGTAAAAAATTAACCAGAATTTCATATATAGATATGTACACATCGATTCTATTCTTTCGTTACGGTTGGACAAATTGTTATTTCTTCGAGTTCGTAGAAAACTGAAATCTTGAATGGGAGAGAGAATACGGAAAACGTAGGCGTCTTTACACAAAAGATCTCCAACGTATTCTATTTTCGCAACAATAGCTTTGGGAATAAAGAATCCAAAAACTCGTGGTTTTTACATGTGGTTCATCCTCTTTTTAACAATGGATAATAGATATCATTAAGGGATTTTTTTTTCTGGTCTTGCGGTATTGAAAGTATGCTAAAGACATTTTAAAGGGTTGATAATGCAGAAATTGTCTCTAACAGCTGAAATAAAATTTTCCTTGTTCTTTCATTCATGATTTCAGCTTTCTACAAATTGAAGGAAATCACACTTCATTCAGCCGTAACGAATATTATCAAATTACATCCTGTAATACATAATAATGCATTCATTCCATTTCAAACGGGAAATATGAATGAACTATTCATCAAATATTAATCTACTTTTAGCAATTATAATATGCATGATTCATTACAAATCTTAGCAGGGATGAATAACTTTGACGATTAATCGATGTTTGACAGAGAATTTAAATCAAGTTATGCTAGTTCGGGACAAAAAAAATGAAAGAAATATTTATAAGAAGCATACTAAAAAATAAATAAATAATTTAGAAATATAATATAAAAACCAGAAAAAGTGGTCTTCCTGACACTTTCTTGGATGCGCTCTAATAAATACATTTGTGTATCATCAATTACATGTCATTGGCGAACAAGAGTTTAGTTTAGTTTAGTTTAATTATATTAACTTCCCGTTTGAAGCAACATTAGGGCTATTTTGGGACGGACCTCGTAATTTTGAACCGCGGTCAGATGACGAGGACGACACCTGAGTTGGCACCCTCTCTCTCCACACCGCACCACGCCAGCGGGAGGACGTTTGATCAGGACTGATTTAACTTGCAACAGACCCCCTTACACGACGGTTCTTCGGTGGAATCGGGTCTCGAACCTGAAACCCTCCGGTTCCGAAGCCGAGGTTTTACCACCAGGCCACCGCGGCCCCCAACAAGAGTTGAGAGCGAGCCTGTTAGTATGGATCTCTGACGATTAATCGCTGAAAAGCGATTAATACACAAGTACCAAAATACCGAATACGTATTTTGGACGCCTTTTATTTGACCAACTGAAACTAAAATTTGACACAAAACTACAATTAAGTACCAAAATTAAATACCAAATTCCATATATTTGAGTCGTGGCGTTTTTGACTTATCGCTTATGAAAGTATTGACCGATGGAATTTGGTTTCAGATTTAACAGTTATCTACAATTTGGATGTGAAATCTGTACACCAAATTTCACTCATCTAGCTTTATTTATTTTGCACTTAGATTCGAACAGCCGGAAAAACGGATTTCTTTGAAAATTTAACAGAAATTTGCGAATATAATGTAAAGGTTACATACACAATTTCATCTGCCCAGTTCAAAGCGTCTTTTAGACATCTTATTGACAGACAGAGTAAAATAATTCAAAAACTGTGTTTTTCGGAGTCAGGGAGATTTTTTGAAACGTAGAAATCCGTCAAAATCTCGAGTTCGAATTTTTTGACGATTACAATACTTTCTTTTTGTTATACTTCGTAAAAGAGAGAGAAAAAACAAGGGGAAAGTAAATGCTTCATGTCAGGAAGTTCAAGATTCTTTGCTGACATTTGGCATATCTTTTTTGTTGCTATACTTCATATTTGAATGATATCTTGTTTGCCGAGACTTCATAAAAAATTGACCAAAGATGATTGTTGGTAATAACCGGCATTCGTTTACTTCCATTGATAAGAAAAAAATATTGGTTATAATACAATAAACCAATTTTTCAAATATTTTTAAATCTGCCCGTAAATATTGTAAAATTCAAACAACTCAACATCACTGCATAATAGATTTAAATTTGAACAGCACTGTATATCGATTACTCCCATTTGCATATGGCTTTTATTTCAATAGCTATGCAGGGAATCGAAGAATTTTTTCACCCTCAAGCATTTAAAATGTTAACATTTTAAAACAAAATTCAATCCTAAAATTTAAATTCTTTTCCACTTTCTTCTTCTTTTTTTTTTTTTTTTCTTTCTTGTATACGAAGTATACAGAAAGTATAATAATCGTCAAGAAATTTGTTTTGACGAATCACCAAGTTTTAAATCTCCCCGAGTTCGAATATTCTTGGAAAATGTCCGTCTGTCTGTGTGTGACAAAGATAACTCGAAACCGCTTTGAGTTAGTTAGATGGATAATATTGGTATATAGTCTTCATACCACATTTGTAGATTTCTTTCATGATTTGAGTAAAATCTGTTTCGAGGAAGTCTGTTCGTCCGAATGTTCGATTATAGGTTAGCACGATAAATATAAAACGAAGAGAACAAGACGGATAAAATTAGGTACACAGTTTCAACATCTATATTGCAGACACCTATCTAATTTTCAGCCACATCCAACTATGAGTAAACTATCTGTCGGTTTGTACTATCGGAAACATATAAACGCGATAATTCAAAACTGCAATGATTTAAATATTTTGTGACTACAATTGTAGTATTGTATGAAATTGTGGTTTCAATGGATAGGAAAAAAACTCACCTAAAACTTAAATTTAACATATTCAAGGGATTAATCGCCAAGGATAACACAATAAACTGAGTAAAAGTGCTAAATTTAAGCCAAAAGTAAACTTATTGCGTAACTATTGTACGCCAATGCCAAGTAAATCGTCCGCTGGAATAAAATCTTTATTTTAAGAGTAAGAGAGAAAGTTTTGGAAAGACCACTCCCGCTGGTTTTACTTATCATATTTTGAGTCATGTTATTCATATTATTGTGATTTATTATTAATAATTACGAATAAGTAGGAATTAAAAAAATTTTGAGACATGCTGTTAAATTTGTAGAGCCTTTAAAAACATTTATTTCGAGCCGCTAGTTTGATACCATAGGTTTAAATGTTTATCCGTGAAACTTTGTTTGCTAACCGGAATCTACCATTTACCTTGTCATAGGACTTATTCTTTATTTTGTCAGCTTTATTTCGCGAAAAAAGTGTAGATCATAAATTATACAGAAAAGTGACATTATTCCTCCATTTTTGGCAAGCAGGATATTCGATTCCGGGAAAATAATCTTACATTGCATTCAAAGTAACAAATTAAAAACAATCGAGGAAAAATATGTTTTAGGTCATGGAACCTTATAAAAATAAACACGTCAGTTTCAATTCTACTCCCTCCCCCCACCAGCAAACTTTTTTGAAATAGAATAGTTATCAGTTTCCAAAGGAAAATAATATTGATATCAAATTGTATCGAAAACTGCAATAGTAAATATGAAAAAAAAAAAAAATCGTGTTTGGAATCATATGCGGTTAATAAATTAATTTCAAAATTAATTATATTTAAAATATTTTCATTAAAACACAAAACGAAAGACAAATTTATGGACTTTGAATAGTTAAATAAATCGCAAAAAATTGCCAATTCAAGCAACACTGTCACGATTCAGCGTTGTTTTATTTGTATATTTATCATTTTTTTTTTCGCTTTAGCAGCAAACTGTTTTAAATTTATATCCATACAGCAAATTGAAAGTAATAATTTCAAAGCAAACTTATTTTCACCTATAAACTTGTACTAAATTTTAGCACATTCAATAAAATGCCCCTTCCACCAAAAAAAAAAAGAAAAAGGATCAAGTCTTTTATTGGGTAATTGAAATTAAATGCTCAGCGAAATAGTATATAAAAAAAGCAAATAGAAAGAATAAATTATTAATATGAACACATTTACAATACCTCTTTGAATAGAATATTTGATATAAAAATGCAATTCACTACAATATGTTTTAGTATTTTTTTGAAAAAACTCCGATTTGAAACAATGTATTTTATTGTAAATTGAATACGCTAACGTAGAAATCGGTAAAAATAAATAAATAAATAAACTATCGACTGGTGTCTTATTTATTGCTTTATGTATGCTTTATTTTATGAACGATGGCTATTATAGTCAAGAAATAGACAACTACAATATACGAGTTCATTTATTTCACAACTCAGTTTAATAAAGTTTAAAGAGGCTAATTGCAATTTGATCAATTGATAATTTATAAATTAACATAAATTCGAAAACTAAAAAAAAATTTAAAATTTGTTCTTTTCTTTTTTTTGTTGCTAATGATGTAATTGAAGAATAGAGAAAATTAGCATGGACATATTGCAGATCTTTTCTGTTGAATACTGCAAATAAACGAGGCGCGGGGAATCGGATAAAAATAAACACTGCATGAATAAATTACAATAGCATTCCTGGTTTTAATCGTACGTGCAATTATTATATAAATAACTGGCATCTCCATGAATCAAATGAAAGTTCAATGCCTCTTTATTTGCAAAAGAAAAATGACTTCTTTTTTTGCTGTACATGTACAGATTTAATTTTTTTTAAAAATACGTCTCATCATGAAAGTGCACATATTGAATCAAAGTTTCCTAGCTGAAAAAATTAATTCAGAATATATACTTAAGGGGAAAAAATAATTTTAGAAAAAAAAAGAGCATTTATAATAAATATCATTTATTCTTTAGCAAATTTCTGCTTTTATTTAAAAAAAGATTCCAGAAATGAATTAAGTTACGCGCACTGCATTTATATATCGCAATGGCTTTAAAAATAAATTTCCAAATCCATTTTCATATTCCTTTTAATATGATTATTTTAGAAACTTGAAGTTCCAATTACATAAAAAAGTTGGTGGATATATAAATTTATTAAACTCAAAATTTTCAAAGGTAGTAAAAAAACTCAATAATTGAAAATGATGGATATGTACATCAAAAATTCATAGAATGTTTTTGATGTATTATAAATTGTTATTATAATCTGAAAATATTTAATGACAAAAGCATTAGAATAATGCTTCAGGTACATTGTTATCATCAATAGATTGGAAATAATAATTCCACAGAAACACTGAATTGAATCATCTTTGACACTAAAATGTTTCCAATATTAAAACTCAAAATTACATTTAACTGATCTGAATATACAGCACGCATGTTTTATAATCCTTCGAATTCAAGAAATATGGGTTTTGTAAATGAGAATGTACATAATTTCTAATTTTATTTAAGAATTTAACATCTTTTAGGTCAAAATTCATATGGTTCTTATGAATGAAATCATATATATATCATATGAAACCATATATATATATATCATATGGTTTCAACAAGGAGCAAAATCCTTTCAAAATATAAAGAAAATTAATTGCTATAAAAGTAAAGAATAATCAAGAGTAGGTATAAGGATATATGATATACAATATTGAAATTTTAAAATAAAAAAAATTACCATTATAGTGTTTAAAAAAAACCCTAGCAATAAAAAATGGGTTTAAGACAACAGAAATTTATAGTTGATTCTCTGAATGAATTATAAGAATAACTTTCAAAAATTGAAAGAAAAAAAAAATTGGAGAGACATTCAAATAAACAAAAAATAGCATTCTCTTTTATATGAGAATTCTTCAGGAGAAAAAATAAACTTAATTTTATAAAGCTCAATGAGAAAATATTAATCAATAGGTTTTAATAAATACAATTAAAAGAATTATATTTCGAAAAATAAATAAAATCAGTAATGTATTAATTCTCAATAATCTATTAGATCAAATAAATCAATATATAAAAAAATACCATTCCATTTCCTGTATTATTATTATTATAAAAGATTTGTTGCCAATAAATTTTGAAAAAAAATGCTACAAATGGAATTATGTATATATATTGTATTTATCACAAAATATAAATGGTACATCAAAAGCAATAAATTCTTCTTACCCTTTCAAATTAAATGTTTTTTTAATACCATCCATCCATTTAAAGAAAATATTTACATCATGTAGTCTTCTTATTCATTCATAAATTAATGGCAATTTCAAATTTAAAAAACATAATTTCTTCTACTACAATTTGAATTTTTTAGTAGCCATTTTCTATACCTCCCAAAAATTTAAAAAGCATAATATATGTATTTACACATATTATATTATACCTTTACGAAAATCATAATTTACTACTTGAATAAAAAATATATATAAACTTTCAGTAATAAAATTCATCAATAAGTTTCTAATTTCAACCTACATGATTTTTTAATAGGAATGCGATGATTAGTATTAGCTGATTAATTTACATGTAAAATATGTATCTGTAATAAATATGTATCAACTTATTTCTGATTACACTATTTATTCAATAATCATTCAGCTATCAAATTCATTGTTTTTAACAACTATCCAAATTAGAAAACTTGAGTCACGATTTAACTAAAAATGTCTCAAGTTATTATATATAAAAAAAAAATCAAAATTTTAAAAACATGTGTCTTAATTAAAATATGCGTTATAAAAGAACAGAAAAAATGCATATGTATGATGAAAAAATTGTTTTATTCACATATAAATAAAGTTCTGACAAAACATATCTACAAAGTTTTTTTTACAAGAATAATACAAGTAGCTGAAAAATGACCTGTTCAAATAAAATGCTATTTAAAACATACAATATTGTGCTTTTAAATGTTATCTGCATTATATATATATACAAATTATTAACCATAAATGCTTCCAAAATATTCAAAAGTTATTGTATATATATATTGCTATACAAATATGAATGCAGTATTGGTTATTAAAATTCCGTATCATTTTTAAGGTACTTCTGAAGATTTTTATAAACCTTGTAAAAATATTCTGTGGTGGAAGAGTTAAAAAATCTTTCAACATTCATGCATTTTACTCCTTTATATATTTATTAACAAATAGCGAAAATTTCAAAGATTTTTGCAAATAACTATTTACAATACAAATTGGTAGTTATTTTTAAAACTTTCTCAAAGTTTAAAATAATACCTTAAATCCAATATTATAAAAGTCAAATTCAGATATTTTTCTTGGAAAAAATTACTTAAGAATTTTAAACATTACAATCAGAAACGTACTTTGAAAAAGCCTAACTGCTTAGGAAAATTATCTTTAAATTTATATTTAAACCTTAAAAGCCAAAAGTACCTTAGTTATTGTATTAATATGTTATTTACATATATACAAAATAACAAGTATTAAGAACTTGGAATGTTAAGGAAACAGAAAAGTCCAACTATCAGATAAGGTCTAATATATTACTTAGTACAAATTCATTATTTCTAAAACTTTGTGAGCCAGTTTGCTAATAACTATAAAAAGATAACTAGCATATATATTTATTATTTTTTTAAATATTACTAGGGTTTAAAAGACTTTGAAATGACAAGGCATCATATCAACAAAATAGATTGCATAGAATATATTTTTATGTAATTAACAGTCGATTTAATTACGACTATCAAAATTTTGACTTCAATTTTAAAAACAAAATACAATGTGCTACAACAATAAAAGTATTGAAAGAAACATTAAAAAAAACTTAAAATTATAGTTTCGTCGAATATTAAAAAAAGATAAATCACTGAAATAAAAGAATTAAATTACCATCTTCCGTTCTGAAAGACTGAAATGAAGTAATTAATGTCAAATCATTTGAAAGACGAAGGAAGTATAACAAACAGGAAGTTTGGAATGTTCGAATAGTTCTATAACAACGTAAATGGCACTGTTCCACATTGGTCAAGTAGTTGAGAAAGACTGCACATGTATTGAAGGAAGAATAATCGTTGTTAAGACCGACAAGTAGAACATCTCCAATATGGGTTGAAACACTCCTGAGCTAGCATTCACAATTTTGCAAAATGGTTTTATCACAGCTCTAGTTAGTGAGGAAAAAAAAAAAAACGAGTCCGGCACGATAAAAATTTCGTACCACAATGTTCTTGCAAGTGAAATGAAAAGTCTTAACAAGATATCTTAATAGGTAACATATATGGAATAAATAATGCAGTTTGATGAGGGAAACAAACTGATCTCATTCTGCACTCTCATCTTCTTCACTTTCCACAAGTACTGGAAGTGGTAACCTGTGATCAGAAACTTTTTTTCGTCTCAGACTAGAATCTTTAATTTCACTGAAGGCCTGCAGCCAATCTGCGATTTGTACTTCATTGGTTGTTTCGGTGCCTTTGAATGTTAAAGACATACCTTCGCAGGATTTAGGTGACACTCTGAATTCGAAATTTGGCAGCTGCTTCACTGTGCAGGATTTGAGATTCAAGCTGGCCAAAGGTCGGCATGCTGTCACAATAGCACGAACTGGATACAAAACGGCGAAATGTTCGCTGGAGGTTCGATAAACCCGGACAAACACACGCTGACTTTTGTTGTTGGTAGGAGCCGTAGTGGACTGTGAAGTTTTCCTTGAATAGCCTCGATTTGGCGAGCATGATGATGAGAAATTTGTGCAACCGATCACTTCCAAAATTCCAGACATGACCTCTCCGGCCTCGGCTCTTGAATCTGCCGGACAGTCACTAAAACGTAGTAGGGGTGCTGAAGGCATTTTTTTAAACGCTATTACTCGGAAGAGTAAGATAAAAGGCAACACGCTATAAAGTTTGCTAGAACAAAGGAGCTTAAAGCGTTGTTGCTCACTGACAACAGAACCAGAACTGAATTAAAGGATAGAGATCCCTTCCTCTTTTATTGCTTCTGCAATCTCGTAGGTATGGAGTAGGTTTCCATGATGTGGCAATCTAGTTGGAGGGTTGCTAGTAAGTCAACGAAACTGCACATGCGCAGGTCTAAAATTTGGCGAGAATATTTGGCGCTACAAATTTGATGTCATTTCTTTCTTGCTAAAAGCAAACACAAGGAAGACAAAATCGGAAAGGACAAGAATTATCAAGAAAGGCGAGAAATCTCCTTACTTCGAACGGAAATTGTTATACTAATTATCGCTATATTTTCGGAACTCTGGATTTTTAAATACAAAATTAAAGGAAAGATTTTTTTATTTTAAAAAAGAATTTTAAAAAGAGTTATCATTGTAACACAATTTTATTACGTTCAATTTTAAAAATATTAATGTTTAAGAAAAGCAAGAAAAACTGTTTGACTTATTGATAATTTTTTTTTTAAGAAAGCAAGACAGAGTATATGTATACACAGATCTTCTACCATCTTTCATGTTCAGAATTCATTAAAAACACATTATTCTTAAATATTTCGATTTAATTAATGCTTAGTTCAAATTTTTTTGATTTCCAAGTTCTATCGATTTTTTTTCAATTCAATAATTAAATTTTTTACTGATATCAAAATTATGCATAAATTAATAACGTTTTTTTATTGTTCTTTTTAATGCTTCAACTACTGATGCCAGGCAAATACATGTTTCTCTTCTTTTTTTATCCGCTTGTCGTTATACTTCTTTATAATTTCATCTCAAAAATCACTAAATATTGTACTTGGAATTTTTTTAAAGAAATATTCATAACAAAATATTTTTACCGAAAGGAATATTAATTATAATTTGTTTTTAAAGTTTCAAATTCAAAAATTAATAAAGATTTTTGTTGGAGTGGAATGAATGAGTTATTGATTCCTTTTGCATTAAAATTAAAATAATAAAAGGGCTGCAACTTACATTTTATTTTCTTGAAATCATAATATGTTACTGTTTTATTCTTCCATTTCTTCATGCAGCTACAAGAATTATGACGATGTTTTTCCAAACAATGATTATAAAAACTTTATTGCTAGATGTTTTCTAACCTTGGAAACTATACATTTATTTACTGAACAAATCGTCGCCACTTGCTTTAATTTTTAATGTCTTACGATTCTCGATTTCTAAAGCATTTATTGATGGATTTTTCAGAAATTATTAAACAAGATTAAAATTTGACAGCTGCAAAACATGTCGCGGGCATCATTTCCTGATATGTTCGCATTTAAATCTCTAGAATGTTTTCCATTCTTTTAATGAGATGCACGTCAATGTTTGTGAGCCTTCAGAATCGTCTGCTATTGAAGACTTTTCCTTATAGAACTAAGTTTTCTTTCAAGGTTGAAATGCTTAGGTTATGAATAGGAGAAAAAGATAAAATTAAGAAATGTGCAATTATCTGATGAGGCTGCATATAAATTAGTTCATTAGATTAAACTTTTTATCTCTCTTTAAATTACATAAAAAATATTCACCATTTATTTTACATTTTAAAAGCAAAGTCTTTCTGTTATTTTATAGTCTTCAAAACATATTTCATGCAAAAATGATAATTTTTTTATTATTATTGTTAAAAAAAATCGCTTCTTGTTCGGTGATTTGATTGTTTTATCGTAAAACAGAGCGAATAAAAATTATTTTAGGTTTGAAGTATAATACTGGAAAGTATTTCAAAAAAATCTAGTCATTATTCTGTGATGGTGTCATTTTTATTTCTTTTATTCCATTTTATGGTTTCTAATACAATGCGATAGTGTATTAAAGTACTATTTTCATAAATCGTCATCTCTAAAGTCCAATAAAACCCTTATTTTTTAAAAATCTACCTCAAAAATTTTATTTCAACTATAAATGAAATATTTATTTTAATTTCACAGCTAAATATAAGACTTCGGAAAATTGGACTGTTGTCATCCTATTGTTTTTTGTTTTTTTAAAAAATTTGTTATACAGAATTATATATATAGAGAGAGAGGGAGGGGAGGGAGAGGGAGAGAGATAGAGAACCCAGTGCTGATCATTTATATATAATTCTCCTTCCTACATTTGTTAAAATTAATTTTGAATAAATTTATATCTAATTAATCAAATATTTAAATTACTACATTACTTGATCTAGGAAAGCTGTAAAGTAGAGAAATGCACGTTAAATATTTAAAGTTTCTAACTAAGCAATTTGAATTAAAAATATATGGTAAGTTTTCATCTTTTTCTTTATTTTTTTTATTTATTTTTACAGATTAAGGAATTTTTCTGTTTAAAATAAAGAATTATTAATCGCTTTTTAAAGTTATAAATGGCTTTCTTACATTTCTTCAATTATCTGATAATTGATTTTCAGAACATTTAACTGCAAGAAAAATATTATTCATATTAAATATTTATAATTTCTAACTAAGCAATTTTAAATAAAAAATTTATAGTAAGTTTTCATTATTTTTTTTCTTTATTATTTTTACTTATTTCCACAGAATTAGGTATTTTTTTATTTAAAAATAAAGAATTCTTAGTTGTTTTTTTAAAGTAATAAACGCCTTTTTTATATTCCTTCAATTATGTAATAATTGATTTTCAGAACATTTAACTATAAGAAAAAAAATTATTCGTAGGTAGCATTTTGCTTAAACAACATCTATCTTTAGGAACTTTTTCTATTTATTTTTCCTCTCTTAAATCAATATGTATTCAGCATATTGCTTTTTTTTGCCACGATTAAGGAACACAGATGGTAGAAATATATAGTCGTACAATCGATAAATGTCATTTCAAGAAAATGGTTTACTGTTATCAAAAATACTGTCGTTTGACATTTAACATAGACAAATTGAAAAAGTTCTTCAGTATTATCTTTTGCAGACTGCGAACAAAATTTTTAACTTTAAGAAATATTTTAATCTTCTGCCAAATCAGATACTTTTGGAATTAATTATTAAACCAAAGTTATGGGTTTTCTTAAATGATTTATAACTTTTGTAAATATATAAGCAATAATCTAATCGTATCATTAGAGGTAAATTTAAAGTTTAAAATTAATCGCTAAAATTAGAGATCAGTTTTTCATCTTTACCTCAATAATGACAACCAGATATTAATTAACAAATTAATTGACTTTCCTATGTAGTTAATGACATTATAAATTTATATCTAGATAAAGAGTCTATAAGAACTATCTATACAGCATAGAAAAGAGCATATAAGAAATATCTTTTAAACAATCAATATTCGTTAACTGAGAAATTCTTTTAAATAAAGAACAATTCTGTAAATTCTGGAGAAGATAATTTAATTATCTTTTTTTAAATAGATAACTTGTAATAAACACGAAATTTAATATCAACTAGATTATTAGTACTTTCTTAAAAGTAAAGCCTGATAAAAATTTAATGTTAAATTTCAGGTAATAATAAGCCTATTTATAATGAATTGAAAACTCACTTCTATTCGACTCAGTCTGTTTCAAAGACGAAATGGATTCAGTACAGTAAACATGTCAGGTAATTATCCTGGACATATCAGTTAACTAAATTTACTAAATTGTAAATGCTGATAAGCTATCAGTTAATGTTTTCTCTAATTATGAACATGGACTTTTAAGATAATTGATTATCATTCAATATGTTTAACTTTGGAGCACCGTTATTTTAAAATACTTAAACTGTGTTTAATGCTTGTAAAGATGATGTTTCTTAATCAATTGTTCATTCAATTTCTAATGGACTAGACTTTTGAAACTTTGTATATTTGTGTGTGCTCGCTTAAAATATAGTATTTTAAAGAATTCAGAATTTAATTTCAATTAATCGATTATTTTAAACAAAACTTAATTTCAAACACTGAAGAGAAACTCAATCATAAATAATATATTTATAATAATATTCATAAGTCCTTTATATTTAATAAAAATTTTAAAAATAAAGATTAAATAAATAGAAATTAATTAAAATTAAAAAATACTATATTTTATTATAATGAAAGTATATTTTTAGAACTGTTAATTCCGTTATTTCGCTTTAAAATTAAATTAATAACAAAGAGTGATTATTATTGATATTAAAAAGAGACAATTTTGCAGGTATAAGTTAAACCCCAGAATACAATAATTATTATTAGCATATTAGTCATCAGAGTTTACTAAGTTATTAATCCTGATAAAATACCACGTAATACCTTCTGTTAATAGTAAACAATGAACTTTCAAACAAAGATTGCAAAAATTGTTTATGTGATATCTTGTTTGTTAAAATAATCAGTGATTGTTGATAAATCATGGTTATTTCTAATTAAAAATAAAATAAGAAATGCTCCAGTCGTCTAACTGCTTGTTGGTACTGTTTATGAGAAACCAGTGAATCTAAAAATATCAAATTTGCCCTTTACTGTACAACACATTATATATTTATGATGGAGTATAAAATCGGATCGAATCACTGCACCAATGGATGTATCACAACGATAGTGAACGTACTGATGGAACATGACCAGTGTTATTTAAAATTTAATTTTATACATTACTTAACGTGAAATTTGCAAATTATTAATTACAAATGAACATATTTCAATTTTTTATTAATTTTATGTTTGTTAATCAATGTTTGATGTTTGTTTTACATCTGTATTGTATTTCCCTTCTAGCCAATTGTTTCCTCAATTTTCTTACTTTTTTCTTGGTGACTTACTGGAAAATCCTATTTAATCTCCAAATGTTTTATTTGGAACAGAAAAACAAAAGTATAAATAAAAGTAGTTTCGTTAACAATAAGAATTCGTACGTGATGATCCATTCCGAAAGTTGCATGATCTTTACAAAATTGTCAAATCGTGCTTAAAGACAGGGCAGAGCATTGCACCACGTTTAAACTTTATAATTAAATGGAAAAAGAAAAAAAATTGATGTAATAAATTTAAAAGCAGTTGATGTTTGCAACGTTGCTTAAGGGATGTTAAAAAAGGGGGAAAAAAAGGAACAAAGAAGAAATTTGTAACAAATGAAAGAAGAACATGAAATAAATCGGACATTATTCGCAATAATAAAATATTTTTATTTTATTAATCTGAGCATTGTAAAATATTTATATTTTATTTTTGAAACATTGTAACTCACATATTATAGCTGTAAACTGCAAATTAATTCTTTGCTTCCATTTTTTTAATTCTTTATTTTGCTATACCATACTTTTTAAAATAAAAGTCTTCACTAAAATCTGCGTGAACATACATAATGGAAATATATATGTTTAAGCAGATATATATGTTTTATTTTAAATAAAAGTCTTCAATCATCCAGTTCTCCAATATTATTTAGTAATAATTGTTTTTACAAAAAAATTTGGGCTTAAAGTTTCCCCGCAACGATTATTAAATAATTTGCTTTAAATTTACTTTCTTTCATTATCATTAATTAGCACTTGTTTTTTTTAATTTAATTTCTATTTCCCAGGTCACTTAAAATTGTTTGACTGAAATTAGGTTGTAATTTTTTTTCTTCTCATGAAAAAATAATTATAAAAGTAATAGGCATAATAAACAAAAAGTATGAGAAGTCTTTTGCTTGCAAATTAACACAATTTATCAATATAGGATTTCATGTTGCACTTCTGTCTCTTTCGTGCCTTAAACTTTTCAAAAATTTGACCTTATTTTTCTATTTTTTTTTTTAAATTATGTAGCTATACCAATTTTTTTTTATTGACACGTGAAGATACAAATTATATATTCTCAAAAAAAAAAATGCAGACGAAAAGTCTGAACCTTTGTTTAATATTCCAACAAAGTGAAGTTGGATAATAAAATCATTCATTAGCAAGCTCTTTCGTGAAATCTGCTTACAACCGATAAAAATTTTAAGGGAATCATTAGACACAGAGCATAAATTTAATTTGGGGATCAATTAGCTAAACATTTTGCAAGAGGAAATTGGATATGGCGATTTGACATATGATAATTCATGATTAGATTGAATGAAATCAAACTGATGATGGTTATGGTTAGACTGGATGAAAATAAATCGAGCATGGATACTGTTAGATTAGATGAAATTAAATCTGTTATATTTATGTTTAATAGAATTTAAATCTGCCATATGACTCGAACAGAATATGAATTGACTCCATTACGTAATTCAAAACATGAGATTCGTTATAAATTCTGTAGTATCAAAAGAAAATTGTTTAAAAAAATAACAAAGTCGTGTCAGTTGCTCAGATATAATATAAAAATATAATAAATATATACAAAATTTATACATATACATACATATATATATGGCTAGTTAAATAAAAAAATAATATCAACACAAAACTCGTTGATATCGAAATTCCATTTTTATCTTTATTATATATACATACAAAAAAAATTAAAGATAATAAAATAATAGATTTTTTTGCTTTACAAAGGAGTTTTCATCGATACACTGCCTTCGCGATGAATTCTTTTCAATTATCATTCCATATAACAAAATAATCCTTTTTTTTCAATTGAAAACAATTCCAAGATTAATTCCGAATTGAAAATAATTTAAAGAGAGGTTGCATATCTTAATGTAAAAAAAATAATAAAAAATGATAAATATCAAAAGTAAGAATAGTTTTCATTGTCATTTAGAACAGTCGTTACACTAAACTTATCGCCATTTACTTATCAAACAAAAAGAAATAATACCTTTTTACGATTTATTATGTCTAGGAATTTAGTGGAAAGTCGCATTGTCCTTTCGATGAATCAAAGCAAGTGTGAAGGAGGTATTATCTGTTTATTTCTTGTTTGTATGGCAACGGATCTTTTTTTTTATTGTTAAGATTTATCTCTAAAAAGGAACCTTTTTTTTTTTCGTTCTGATTCTTTATTGAATTGAAAAGATTCAGTTTTATCCAGTTTCATGGTAAATAAATATCGAGTTTTTAAAGATTTCTGGTGCATGCTGCTCATGACAGATTAAAAAAGAAAAAAAAATCCTAAAAGAAGAATAAAAAAAAAAGAGAAAAATATCCGGTTTTTTCCTACCTGAAGTAAATTCAATTGAAATTCATTTTGGTTCTTTATTATTCCATGTTTAAATTCTGGATTCATTGCTTATTTATTTTTCACATTTTATATTTTTTTTTCTTCTTTCTTTCTTGTAGGTTATATAGCAAGAAAAAAACACAATCGTTAATTGATAATTACGATGATTAAATATTATTTAGGGTTAGCGACTTTTGAATATAGATGTAGATTTGAATTTCTTATACTAATATCACAGATATTTCTTAACATATTTGCAGATCAAATATATGAAGACTTTATCAAAAATTCCTGAATAATTAAATTCTTCTTAAAATTACCAAATAATTAAATTTTAGTTATAACAATGATATGATAGCGATAAAAAGCGCCAGTTTATGACAATTCTCATTTAAAACATTTCAAATTTAACATCACAGTTCTACTATATATGTCCAATAAATAATGTGCAATTTCAGATTGATTTTGAAATTTTAAGTTCTATTATACCAGTGAGAATCATTATATAACGAATATAATTTTGAACGTAATTATAATTAAAAAAATGCTATGAATAATGATAAGACACAAAAATCAAACAGAAAAAAAGTATTGCCAAACCATTCCATAGGCTCAAACAAATAAAATCTGAGGGTTCGAAACTCGGGTTGCATGGTAGGTGTTCCAAAACTTCCCAATCGATCTTTGCAACTTCGCACGAACAAGGGAAAATTGTTCAAAGAATATGCAGGAAAGCAGTACGGACTTGGAACCTTCAGATTTTCATCTATTTAGATCCATAAGAATGTTTTTCTGCAGTCAGAAGCGTGACTGTGACGAAGACCTCAAAAGGAGCTTGCGACAGCGGAGCCGGCGCCGCTGACGATGTTTCATGATACCTATATTTGAAATTGACCCAATGTTAGGACAAACGTTTCAAGTAGTGGAAAGTAGTTAATTGGCAATACTTTAATTTCCGTTTCATTTCATCATTCTTTGCATTTTTCATTACTGCGTTTAAAATTGTAAACTTTACTTATTGATACACTTTCGTACATATCAAAGACTAATATTAATTACAAATATTATTCTAAATTCATTTGCCGTTTTTATATACATAATTGAAAATTTACGTAAACATTCATAATTTACTGGAGTTATACATGGCGTTTTATGATTAATTTTGATATTAAAAGAATATTCGATGTTAGTCCTAGATACAGAGAAAGACATAGATTCCATTAAAAAAATTGTGATTTCCGTATTCTCTTTATCATTCTAACAAAGAGATATTCAAAGCAACTTTGAGAAGGTTGTGGCAAATAGCTTATGCGTACACAAAATCCTTCTTTCTGAATACAAAACAAAGAAGAATTCTGCTTTCCTTGGTACTGACAGCAAGATGGTAGTACTCTTCTTTTTTTTTTCTTTAATTGAGAAAAAGGAACACTTTCTTTTTTATACATATATTTTGCGGCTCAAGCTTTCATCCGTTCATGCATAAAACATACCGCCGTGATGCGCATCCTAAAAAAATCGCCACTTGTAAAAAAGGAAGAGTCATGTTTTGATAATGAAATCATTTACATTTATGTGGATATTTTTAGACTCTTATCAATAACGCCGTATTTCCAGAAAATTATTGAATACTCTAACATTTTTTATTTTATTTGTCATGAATATGCTTAGAATGTGTAAATTTTTAGGCTAGGTAATATTTTTCGTCGTGCATTCTAAGAACAGAAATTTATTATATTCTGCTTTCTAGGTTTAAGAAAAGAACTGAAAGCATTCTGTAGTTAAATAATAATGAATAATTTTAATTTTCACAATCTATGTACAACCTTTTTTTTTTTCAAGGAGGAATAATTATTCAGATTTTTAAAATATTGTAGCAGAAATAGGAGTTTAGAACACTGTAAGGCAATCTCATTATGTAGTTTAAAACAATTTTTATCTGAAGGACATTTTCAAATGCGATACAGAAGCGTTAATTTTTTTTATTATTATTCGTTTAATAGCAAAACAGCGAAAATTCGAATGTTTAAGTTAATAAATCAAAGAGCGATATGAAATATTAGACCTTGATGTCTACACCTGCGTCCCAAAGGTCATAGCTATTTTTAAGAAATCGTTTGCAAATTAATCGATGAATAACCTACTTTTAGTAGAATAGATTTCCTTTTGTTAAAAAAGAATTTAATAATCGAGCGATGCAGCACGATATTTTAAAAATATTTTCAAGGATATAATAATTTTGTGGCTGTATCAGAAGACTCTTTTTTGTCTGCAAGTTTTAATATATTCAATCTTTATCAATTCCTTATTTTGCATATTATTGATTTTTAAGAAATTCTTAAAGAGTCGTTTGCAAATTAATCGATAAATAACCTACTTTTAGTAGAACATATTTTCTTTTGTCAAAAAAAATGTAATAATAGAGTGATGCAGTACGGTATTTTTAAAACTATTTTCAAGGATATAACAATTTTGTAGCTGTATCAGAAATCCGTTTGCGCCCGCACGTTTTTAACATATTCAATCTTTTATCAATTGTTTATTTTATATATTAGGGATAAAATTCGAGTAGAACGTGCGCTGAGAATCGTAGAACGAATATTAGTTGAATGTGTTAATTCTTGGATGTCAAAGGCAACGAGTCACCATAAGTATATAATGTTTTGGAATTTATAAAAACCGCCCTGAGAATTTCTTTTTATCGTTCTGCGTATTTAAAAAAAATCATTTCCTATTATTGCGAATTTGGAATACGCATAATCAATAAAAATGTTTGAAACATAATTTATTCTGAAAGAAATTTAAAAAAAAACCACTATCAAAACAGAAATTTAAAAAATAATATTTCACTGCTATTTAATAAAATCAAAATCAAATTCGTTTTTTTATTTTGAATATGTTAAATTCGGTTATCTAAAATTTATATTATTTTTAAAAAATTTTTTTACCAAAATATGATATATGATTGATTGTTTATAAAATTTAACAGATAACATTCTGTCTTATGATGGAATGATTAAAAAAGAAAAATGATAACAGATAAAAGAACTTTCCAATATCAGAAAAACATTCATTTAATCAGCTTGAATCACACCGTAACTGTCATTTATTTTCCAAAGTTTTGCTTCTGTAGTGAAATTCAGTGGAACAAAGCAACTAATTATTTTCATTGCGGCTTGCAAGGCGACTGGAAAATGATTGTTATCACTTTTGATCATAAGGTTGGGGAACTTATTAATTGTTTAAATATTAGTTGTGAGTCATTATAATGAGTGTATGAATATATTCTAAAATACGCGATTTAAATGGCAAAATAGTTTCCTTTTTCAAAAAGTTATCAATTTATCAAATTCTTTTTGTTTTTCAACCAAACGATCGAAATTCAACGTATTTTGATAAAAGAACTTGCATTCTGAGAAGAAATTTAATCTTGGTTATCATAATTCAGTGACCATATATGGTTATTTAATGTTGACAGTAGAATACTCTAACATTGTGATGATTTATGATACATCATATCTTCACGTTCATGGTGTCTCGGTTAGACATCCAGTGATATTAATAGAAACTTATAAATTTTAAAAAAATGACACTTAATTCGGAGAATTAAATGTTACAAAAGAAAATTTTCGGATAAAAGTAACCTGGATTTTGATTTTGTCCGCGAATTTTCTTGTCCATATTTTTCTCCGTAATAATTTCTCTGAAATTTTTGCTAAAAAAATCAGCAGTAGTTTACAAATGCAATATATATTTGGGTATTCCTTTTTGTTAAGATAGAAAATATATTTACAACATTATAATTTAATTCATCATGAATTTTTCATCTACCCTTTATTCTCATATATTATTCCAAGTCATTTTCCATGACAACGTATTATGAAACTTACAGGCCTACAAAAGCGATTGTAAATGATTTTCGTAAAACTTGGAATTTTTGAAATTAAAAACCAATACAAGATAATATAATGAATTAAACTTGAAGTGAAATTTGTGAGACTTTTATTTTATTATTCAGTTTTTCAGGGTTTTTTTTTATATATTTGTGATGAATTAATTTTTTTCTACAGTTAACTAAAATTTGCTTCTAAAATAAATGTAAAAAAAAAACGCATTTAAAAAAACTTGAAAGTTTAAAAATATTTCAATTATTGACAAAAAAATTGATATTTTTATAATTATTTGCCAATTTTGTAAAAATACAAAAATTAGTGTTTGTTTAGTCATTAGCGACAGATTTTTAAGAGTATTCTCAAAATAATAGAAGAATTAAGCACAAACTACAATAACAGAAGAAAGTAAGAATACATATGACTTATTTAAAATTCTAAAATCTTCTTATCGCTATTTTTATTTATTTATTTTTATTTTTAAAATCCATTAGATCCTAAATCAAAGATAATAAAGAATGTATCAATGATATATTTCCTGTTTTTTAACTTTATTCATGTAACGATAATGATAACTGGACGGTGCCACACTCTCTTAACTTCCAACGCATATAAGCAGGATTAGAGACGTTTAGCTAATTATTTAGCTTGCTGCAAGCTTACAATGGGCAAGCTTGGAATTTTGTCCTAAGTAGGAAATTTTTGAACCCTAAATCTAGTATAAATCTGAAATTGTATTGAATTTAAGGCAACTGAACTGAATAATAAAAAACGCCGGATTAAATCTCTGTTTATAATTAAGATGAATGTGAGTATGTGTTGGCGTTCTACAAGGCGAACTGTTTGACCTACAGCTATCAAACTTGACATAAACGGGCGTTGGAAGGAAAAACGCACACGTTGGTGGTTTTTTCTTACTTTTTTCCCTAAAATTTCAATTAGAATAATTAATTAAAAAATTAAACAAAAGCTTGTAGTTTTACCTGGATAACTTTTGAAAATATCGCAGTATTATTGGAAAATTATTTTTCTATCAACTTAAAATTGGAAAAATTTATCTTTCCAATGATGCCAATTTTTCTAACGATGAATTTTTACTCTATTTTTAATTAATTTTCAAAAATATTTTAGCTTCTAAAATATAAATTATATGACTATCAAAATCTCAACCAAAAAATATTTTGGTAGATGAACTATTAAGACTAAGTTATATAAAATATTAAATTGAAAATTGTAGCGACCATTAATACCGACGAAACAACCAGTCGCAAAGGCGACTAGTTGTATCATATCATATAAATGAAATGCTGAATTTTTTATGCAGATATCTTTCTAATTAGTTTATTTAAGTTCTAGCAGCCAATGAAAGTTTATAAAGCGTAAATCTTTTATTCTAAAATGTACCAATTTTACGAAAACACTTTCACATTCCATTTGAGATTTTATTACATCAAACTAAAAAAAATATCTAAATTAAATACGATATAGTAATAAAAAAGAATTACAATTAAGAACTTTCTTATAAGATCCAAAAAAATTTGAATCAGAATATTGAACTTCTGTATCATGCGGCGGTTTACTGTTGTTTCTACCTGGCTTGGATGATGACACTGAGCTATAAAACTAAATCAAAATTTTACCTAAAGTTAGCCAAAGGAAGAGTAAGACTCTGATATGGCAACCCAACTGCAAGAAAGTCATGACGTCAGTCATGTGACGTAGGCTTTCCGTTTCCCGCCTATGTGACGTAATTCCCTCAGAATCCCCGCGTTGCCCGGAGGCTGGAGATAGGAGCTTCTCAGAGAGAGGAGGAAAAAAAGCAAACAATAATAATAATAAAAAAACAAACAATCAGCGCAACTTGAAAGTAAAAGCTGCTCATTCTGCTGTACTAAATAAAAGGAAACATTTTAAAAATTAAATCACAATCTAGCATTAAGTCTTGTCATCTAAACTGACAATTAGTTTTATAATTTTTTAAATCTATCAACTTTTATATAATTTTAATCAACTGAGTTTTGAATTTAGTACATCAAAAAAGAAAATAGAAAAATATGTATACGATTTGTTCAAACACAATTATTTAAATAAAGTTATGTAACAATGCACATTATTTATATTCTAGATATAATCAGGATTTTTAAAAATTATTTTTGTTACAATCGGAGAAATAAAAAATTTTCCGACTGCTTTGAAAGATCCACTAATTCATACACATGCGCAGTCCGTCAGTTATTACTGCTCCATGAAAGTAAATCATCGAGGAGAATTCGCGTGCCTCTTGTTATCTGCTTCTTTCTTTTCTTATATTTTCAGAATTCTGTCGCATTCCAGGGTGGTTCCTCTTTCTGGTCTGAAGAATTGAACTTCCACGAACTCGCTTGTGTTGCTGGGTCACAGGTGTTCAAAAAGATCGTTTGGAATGTCTGCACATTCGAATGAAAATGATGTATTGATTTATGACAACCGGCAATCTGATTAGCATTTTTTCATCTATTTTTTCTTCGAGCAATTTTTTTCTTTTCTCCATAATTTTTCTTTTCTTTTGTTCCTTTTTTTTCTGAATAAAATGAACACCAGTATAATATAAAATGTTATTTATATATTGACTATATTATTTATATATTGTGCTGCAAGATTAATAATTTCTGGTTAAAGTGTTTGACTACCTATCTATCTTTTTTGTTTCTAATTAATCATAGTTATTCAAGTTATAACTGATGCACGAACAATACCTTTGCGTTGAAGTATAATATATTTTCCTACTTTCAGATTATCATATTTTATTATAGTTTGAAAAATGTGACTTATTTTTTATTTCATCGTTCATTTAATAATAGAGCGATTTAAATCAACGCAAATTTAAAAAAATAAATAACAAATGTGAAAATAATGAAATAAATACCAAAATTCATCAAGATGATCTACTTGAATTAAAAAACGTGCTTTACAATAAATGGTAAACATTGATTGAATTAAAAATATTTCATTCTGCACGAACAACTAAAATTTAAAGGAAGGGGAGTCTTCTGATAGAAAGCGCTTTTGTATTTAAAAAAATCCAATCCCTTAGTAGCTGTAGTAAGCAGTGGCATTTCTAGAAAATATTTAATCATTTATTTATTTAAATCTTTGTGGTAAAATTTATTTTCTATTTAAAAAAAAAGTACTGAAAATAACTTAAACCATAGTTGAGCAGATAACACAAAGTTTAGCTTAATTGAGTTCTGAATACATCATTAAATACAAGCTTACTGATTGTATTCCAACATAAAGAAAAAATAAAATTTAAAAATGCGTACCAATTAAAAAAAATTATCAATTTTTATGGATTATGGAAACGTAGCAATTTTTGTTATTAAAGAAATAAATCAAGAAAAAAAAAAGGCAATTTTCTCTTACATATCTTGATATTTGTTAAAATAATAACAAAAATAGAATGTTTAAAATCGTATTTTTTATCCATTATTTTTTCACATTAAATATTTAATAAGAAAAATCATTATTTTTCTTAAGACTTCAAATGGAAATATTGCTTCACTGCTTCAGATGATATTTTTTTAACTTAATTGAATATTTAATAATCATAACTGAAATTTACAGAACAATTATTATCATTTCCACTTTGCATTTGAACACATTTTCACCATGTAGGTTTAAAAATATGATTTCTTTAAATTAACTAACGATGAATTTTCAAGGGAAAAACCTTGATAATTTGAAAGAAGCTTTATAAAAATTGTACTTTTACCTTCAATATTTGATGATGTTAAAATGTGTGTTGCCCAAACTCTTCCTGTGGCAGTTTTATTTGCTTCATTTTCCTTTGTTTCGTTTCAACATTTCGAAAAATTATGATTTTAAAACTTCTTCCTTATGCATAGAATAATCGCGATTCCAAGATTTGTGAATGAATTCCACAATAAAAGTTTGCATGCTGTAAAATTTGAGAAAAATTTGATTTTCCTTCTTTTTTTTAACATTATAATATGCACATTACAACGAAGTATTAAATAGATTATTCCTTAATGGCATTTGCATTTTCAAATTTTCCTTCATGTGTAAATGGCGCAACTGTAAGAAATCAATTGTTACACTGATGCGAGAATCTAACTTTTTAAAATCTTTGTTAAAAAAATACCATTTTATTTTCTCTTGTTCTAATTTCCCACAGAAAATGAAGTCTTCCTATAATAAAATATTGTTTTCAGCATGCCCTCCCTGCCCAAGTCTTACCCTCTGACTTTAGATTTTCAATAACATTTGCAATAAAAATAAATTAATCTCAGACAGCGGTAGAAAAAAAATATATTTTCTGTTTGGTTTTCTGTATATATCTTTTCTGTTTGGTTTTCTGTATCTTTTCTGATCATCAGATATATATCTTAATAAATCCTTTTATAATTGAAGAAAGAAAATTTTTCTTGCAACAACGTTTGCCTTACTCTTCTTTTAACTGGATTTCCAGTGTTTGAAGTAGTTTTGCATCAATGACGAATTTTCGGCTAAGCAACTTGCCTAGGGCTTTCGAGCTGAAGTACGTTACAGAAAGGTCGAATAAAAAGTATTATTAGCCGAGTTGCAAAATGATTAAATTCGTAAAAATAAAACAATAAAAAATTCTATGAATTCAGAAATATTTAGATTACAATATGTATTTATATTGGAATATTTAAATCATTGCAAAATAAATTATAGTGCAATTAACTATTTATAGTATATTGGAATATTGATTATTCTCTGATCAATTTATGTTATTCCATTTGATAAAACGAATCCAGTAAAATAATAATTTTTAATGTTATATTTGTCTAAAATTTATTACTTCGTTATGGTCTATCACAATAATCAAATTTTTATTGTAATTGAAATATTGAAATAAATGTAAAAATCAAATGTAATTTGAATAATAATCCTAATAATCAATGTTTTATTGTTAGTAAGGAAATCATTAACAAATATTTAAAATGTCAAAAATTTGATTAGTTTGTTAACTTTTTCGATAATTTTAACTCAAACAATAAATGAAAGCTTCTATTTTCGCAAAGTTCTAAAATGATAAAAAAAAAAAAAAACACAATAAAACTATATCATTGGCGTGTTGATTAAATTAAAGTTTAAAAATAATTATTATAGTTTAAAAATAAATCGATCAGTTACTAAAAGAAGAATCAATAACATGTATTTCCTGCTACTGCAAAATGTCTATATCTGCATCTAATTTACAATTAATGACAAGATACTATATTTAAAACATTCAATAAAGGTAATGAAGACCAGTTATACTATTTGGTGACCCTAGGTGATCGCTTCGGACACTTGTCCACTAAATGGAATTTATGTTTATTTGTTCGAATTTCTAATCGTCTTAATTCTTATTGAATTCGCAATATATATATATATAGAACTATAACTGTAACTATATTATAAGTATGTTAATGAGATATTAATGTTTAAAATTCTAATGAGTATTTTCCCATTTAGAGGTATATGCTAATCACTGATGGTTTAGTAAATAGTTATCGAGGAGCGATTAGAATAGCCACCCTATATATTATGATACTTAAAAGAGAAAAAATAATTGTATATCTTTTTATTGATAACAATCCACATAAAAAAAGAGCGTAACAAATAATGATCTTCCATATGCAATTTCAAAACAAATAAATTATATAAACAAACCCCATTTTTTATGTTTACTCTTTTTAATGAGCGATACATAAGTCAAATATATTGGGTATATTATTGCCAAATGTCTGATCACTTCAGTGAGCGAAATTGAAAATCTCATTGTATACTTCAACATGCAAATCAGTATTTTGATCTCATTGTATAAGAAATTCCATCCTAATAATGCGCATGCGCAGGCAATCCAGCCGAACGACCTTGAATTAGGTCGGACGGGGAACTGACCATGTAATTTAAATAGTTCTCAAACTTGACCGAATCACCCTCACAAGGAACAACAACTTGCTTAACATCAATAAATCAACAAGAATGTTGCTACATTGTATTCATGTTTCTTTGCATAATCAAGAGAATCAGGGGGATTTCTTTTTATAAACAGCTACCTTAATGTTAAAAAAAATGTGACTACTATTTAGAAAATAAGAATTATAACTAATTGATTGATTAATTTAAATGCATTTTTAAGATTTAAATTAAATTGATTTCTTTTATTTAATAAAATTCAGACCCACTCCACAATTTTTTTCTTAACTTACTCTAGTTCCTCGCTTGGGCAGAACACTAACAAATAAAGGACGTTCGGCAATGCCTTGAGTGCCACAAGTACCTAGATTAATATTTTCAGAATCCCACACATATAAAGTGACGTTTTGTGCTTTGAAGAAAACCGGGGAAACATTTTGGATGATTTTTTTCCCCAATTGTTTGAACCCAAAACTTAACACAAAAGTACAGTTATAGTAATAAGATCACATATAATATATAATTCTATTAAATTACTTGTTTTTGAATTATCGAGTTTATATAAATATACAGGCCGACAAACGATCAACACATAACGGATTTTGTTCAAAATTTGATTCGAGACGATATTTTTTATCATGTGAGAACATGATGTTGATTTGGTTAGGGGGTTTTGAAGCTCGAAATCGCGTAGGCAATGAATAAAGCATAAATGACAATTTTCATCATCATCTTTTAATCGCATATATTTTTTCACCTGCTTTTACCAGCATTGCGTTATTATTATGTATGCTTCTTTGAAAGCAGTTGCGTTTTTAAGAGATTGACCTGCTTTTACCAATATTGCTTTATTATTACTTATGCTACTTTGACAGCATTTGCGTTTTTCAAAGGTTGACTGCTCACTTGCAGTCGAATAAGTAGGTAGATGAACTTCTCTTGAACCTCCTGTGTTATAATCATACACCAAATTTCAAATATCTAGTTTAAAACACATTTGAGTTATCACAAAGAAACAAAGAGGCACATAAACAATCAGACATATTTAAAAATGTATTATTAGGACTGAGAAAGGCTTAAAGCTTTAAAATTTATCAAAATCTGAAATTTTTGACTATTACAAGATTTTCTTTTTGTGTATTTCGTATGTAAGAAAGTAAAAAGGATTCGTAAGAATTCTTTTCATTTGAACCTGATCCAGAGGGGGAAAAATTTTAAAAATCATGGATTAGCATAAGATGGAATACTGACGGATAATAAAAGTAAAGATGACATGACAAAAGTGATGAAACATTTAAAATGTTTTACATTATAAGCTGGCCATTCTTTAAGGAAAAAGAAAACCTCTCTTATTTCATGTTGCATCATTTCGGCTTAAGCGATACAGCCATATTAAGAATCATAATGAAATAATAATTAAGGAAAACATTTATATTTAAAGAAGAAGTAAAGTGAAGTGGTCTGTTCTAATCATATCAAAGCAGTTTTCGAATTAAAGCCAAACAAAAACACGCAGTTGATATGAATGTGTATACACTTTAATTATAGTATTCGAAATAGAGAATATCTTCCAAAATTTTCTACATATTACAATCATTAAACTTTAATAGTAGCATCATTTGATAAACATTTGATTAATCAAAAGCCGTGCTGTTTGAGAAATTACTTACCTAATTTTTATAACTAATGTAATATGATGAATTAGAAATGATCCGCAAGGTTTCACAACATGAAGGAAACATCATTTTTTTTTTTTGTATTTTTAAACCTTATATGTATGTATTTGTTATGAATTTCAAAAAATCGTTTATTATAGGAAAATATTCATAGGTTATATAAAAAAATTAATAAAACCAGGTAATTAATAATATGGTACATTTATTTTGAAAAAAGTTGTTTGTAGACATTTGGCAACATGCAGTATTTCCCAAAAATCTTGCTTGTATCTAATATAATTTTCAAATAAAACATGAAACAATGATAACTTACCTCACAGTAGATGATTAGCCATTTTTTAATAATTAGATTAGATAAATGACTCCTTGATAGGGAACTCGGCAATAGAAACTACCTCTTCAAGTAATACATTGAACTTCATCAGCCACTACACTCAAATGTAAAAAAAAAAAAAAAAAAAAAAGATATAACTTACCCGCCAAAAATAATGTCAACTTTTTTCTTTCATATATGATTTATTGTTTATGATTATCAACGGTTTTTGAACAAAATTAGACAATTGGTAACAATATGCATTTAAGGGTTAAAGTTAAAAAAGCATTGCAAAAACTCGTAAATTATATAAATAAAATCATGAAGTAATATGCCTGCATATAAAAAGATATAATCAATCACTTTGCATGGAAATGTTTGGTATCATTCTTATAAAAGTCTTTAAAAAATTAGAAGCAAAAAATTTCTTTCATGTAGCAAAAAGTTTTGATGGCCATTATTATGGAAGTATATTATTGGTGAATTATTTTTCAATAGCAATGGAATTTAATTGCTATTTAGTGGAGTAGCCACAGTGTCAGAAGGGGATGGGCTGTAAGAAAAAAAATATTGATACCTTGAGGTGCAGTCTCAGCGAACCACGTTAGTCCATCTACTTCGGTTCCATACACCCCATTTAAACCGAAAAATTCACATTTTATCTTTAGAGAAAAGGAAGAAGGGTATGTCAGGGAGCTTTTTCAATTTTTAAAGCAAAATTTTATGTTGGGGGGGGAGGGAAAAAATAGTTTGCTCCAGGGACTGTTTATCTGTCATGTTCCTCATCTAATATTCTGATTTATGAAGATTTTGCCTATAATCAATAAAACACGCCCTAACTCAGAGACACGTTCTGCGTCTATACAATGAACACTTCTGGAAGAAGTCTTCATCGAAAATGCTTTAAGAAAGGAAGGCATGGATAATGCGAACGATCAATGTAGTGAATCTTTCAATACGTAAATAAGAGTACGGAGAGCTAAAATGGAAGGATTTTTCTGTACATTTTATGATAAAATATAAAAATGCAAATTTGCTGTCAATTTCCTGAAATAAATCGATCTATTTATCATAGAAAATCTTTAAACAGTTTGTCATAAAACACAGGAAAAAAATATATTTTGTTCTTAGAGGAAAAACAGCCATTCACTTTCTTCCTCCATGATTACCCATCTCCTTATAAATAGGAAATTTAAATAGACGGAACAAAACTGATTTCCTAAAAATTGATTTTCTCACATTCTATTTGTATTCTTTTTTTTCTTCCACACCCAGGAAATCATCCAACGGAAGGGAACTTATATTTTTCAAAACGACAGTCGAAGAGCAAACCATTTTTTTTTCCTTCCATTCCCTTAGTTATTAAGAAAAGTGATTTTGTGTTTTTAAAAGTTTTTGTCGGAACATTTTTCGATCATATCTGCATTTCCTGTTGAAGAAATAGATTTTGTGTATTTTTTCCCATATTGTGCAAAAAGATGGAATATTTCAGGAATATTCCTGCAATATTCCTGCATCTGCACTATTTGTTTTGTTTTTCTTTTTGTTTTAATATCTTTATCGTTTTTTATGTCTTTAATTTCCCAGCCAATAAAGATGCAATATGTTTTTTCCATTTATGTTTTGCGAGATTTTATTATTTCTTTGCATTTATAAAAATAATTATTATAAACATAGTCTTGTCATTAAAATTAAAATGGGTTCATACAATCATGAAAAGTGATGTGAAATTTAGTTTTCGCATTCTTCGTTCGTTTAGTACGAACATTATCTATGACATCACTTAAACGCAACTTGCAGATGGACGTTAAGATGACAGGCATAATTAAATTTATGTGTTTGTGACGTCAAGTGAATATGTGGAAATATGAATTTCTGATCGTGATAATCCAAGCTGTGTAAATTAATTAAATCATTCTAAACGCTTCTTTAATCAGCCCAATTTTTCAAATATTTATTTAATTATTTAATTCCTTAGAAAGTTAAGAAAAGAATTTAATTAAGTAAATAAATTAGCAAAGTAAATAATTTAAGTAATTAAATAAATTAGAAAAGTAAATAATTTAATTAAGCCAAGAATCTTTCATAAGGGAGAAACTTCATTTAATAAAGAATTTACTTACTTAAAGAAAGAAAAGAAGTTTGAAACCGATACTTAATTTTTCGAAATGGCAATATGTTAAAAAAGTATTTCCGCACAATTTTGCTATTTAAAATGATTATGTTCAATATCAACATGCGATAGTCAAAAAAAGTGAGCATTCAACAAAAAAAGGAAAGAAAATTTAAGTTAGATAATATTGAATTCTCGATCAAATAAGACGACTTTCGAGTGACTTTTTTCTACTCTAACATATAACATGATATTAAATTTTTGATAGAAAAATCTTAATCGATTTTAGCAAATATTAAGAGTTTGTTTAATGCATATGAATTTGTTTTTAGTATAGTTATAGAATATTTTAATAAAGAATTCCATAATATACATGCTATAAGATTATTTTTTTTCTCATTTTTGTTGAATATTCTAAATTTTAAAGAATTAATTTATACAAAGATACAAATAAACGCAGATGTTCTCTGATAGATTTATTAATAATTGAGCAATATATCAAGAAAAATCCTGAAAATTAAATAAACAATCTAACTAAGTAGATGCACATTTAATTTTTGATTGGCAATTAAAAACATTAAATATGAAAAATAAAAGTTTTTTTTTAATTGAGAATTTTTACAGAAAGACAGCTGAGTTCTTTAATGCCAGCAAGAAACACAGTTATAAATAAAAAGTTAATATAAAGCAAATAAAAAGTTATAAATTCTAAGAACAAGATGAAAACAGAAAATATTAAACAAAAGTAGTTCTATTTCATTTCTTGTGCAGAATAAAAATAATTGTAAACATCTCGTGGAAGTTGCATAACACGGATTGTTGTTATGTATAATAGAATTTCAACCATTCCCAATTAATTCATATCAGACTCAATCTGAATACTGGAAAATTCGTATGATTAACAAAAAAAAAAAAAAAAAAAAATCTACGGGAGGCAAAATTTGCTTACAATGCATTAATTTAACAACAAAAAAATGTCATTTACATTTTATATATTTGAAATATGTATTAAGTATCAATACTTGAGCATACCAGTCAAACTCGGAAATTTTAATATCTTAACTCTTGAAGATTTTTTTATTTTTATTTTCTCGTAGGGATCCATATAATAGAAATTATGATTACTGTTTGTTTCAGGATCACGAGACTTTTCGACGATTGTATTTCGGTAAGAGGTGGTACGCAAAACGAGCGATTAGTACGCCGTCTAATTGTAAATAAAAACATCTCCTCCTTTCTCATTTTTTCACCCCTTTTTAGGCGAAATAAACCCTTCCTGGCACATGCGCAAAAGCTCTGAGGATTTTCGAATTTGAAAATGAACAGTATACTGTTTGTTTCAGTATTCCAAGACTACCACTTTTTGAGGATTCTACCTAGATAAGGAGTGAGACACGGAAGGATGTCTCACTTTAAATTTGATTTCCGTCCTAATGAATACTTTTTAATACAGTTTTCGCCCACGTTTAGGTAGATATCGCATCGGTTTTCACTTTACTACTTTATTTTAATTCAAACTTGCGCATTGACTGCTTATATGGCTAATTCAAGCTTTAAAAAAAATTAGTGGCAAGAAGAATATTTTACATAAAATCGTTAAATGTGACCGAGATTAGCTGCCGTTGTCAATCTCAAAATATTATCGAAAAATTCAATAGTAAATTTAAAAGAGTGTTTTAACATAAAAAAAATTATTAGTTTATAAAAAAAGTGAGTATATTGGCAAATTCTAAGAACATAAATTTTCAATTTATTTATCACAATTTAATGTGTACAGTAAATAAAAATTTCTCTAAAGTATTTATTGTGAATTACAATTTTTTCTGACACTATTACAAGTTACCTGCAGTTTTCATGCTTCTTAAGTTCGCGTGTAATCCGCATTCACTTTATAGTTAAATGTAAAAATCTCCTTCCATCTTTCCTCTTACTCTTGTTTTGACTAAATATACCTGATGCATACGCAAAAGCGATGAATAATATATCCATGCTTTAACTAGAAATGTTTATGCGCATATACTATATCCGTGTGCGGAGCCCAGACGAAACCGCTGCATTTACAACCCTGAAATTTGACACTCATATAGTTTTAACCTTGACTTAAGGTTTTAACGTTTTAACGTATAGTTTTAACGTTAATTTAATATGTAAGACAATATAGAAAATTTTTTGTTTAATATTTTATGCTATTCCAGACTTTTTTTGTCCGTAGTAGAGAAGAAAATGTTCCATCGGATAGAATAATAAAATGGTTTATTAAAGTCTAAAATTTTTTAAATAGAATCAGTTTTCCCGGAAAAGTTTGAAGAGTTCAAACTAAAAATACTGCATATAGCATTCTAATTTCTCTATCCTTTTCAATAACTTTGAGTAAAAACTGGGATATTTCTTTCTTTCCAATTTAAAACAAGAATGATCGAAATACCTTTCCTTTATTGATTATTAATTAATTATTTCCTTTATGAATTCAAACAGTTTCATAGAAAATTCATAGCGGAAATTATTCCTTTTTTTTAATGGATTACTATTAGCTTTGTATATCACGTCTCTGCATTCGACTGCACAACGAGTCGGATGAGGATTAATATATAAGAATAATGTCACTGGTAATCCCTTGAAGGAATTTTACTATCACTAAATAATTATGATTCACTGACAATAAGGTTTTTAACTTGGATAAATAAATTTGGTGAACTCAAAAGTTGAAAGGAAATGACATAAGTTTGGCAGTAATAAACTTCTATGGATTTTAAATTCTATTATTGACATATATATTGCTGTTAACCGACAAAAGATGATAATTTAATCTATCGTGCTAAGAGGAATTTTGTGTGGTTTAAAATATAGTTTTCATGAAAATTAATACTGAAAAATAATTTTTACCGTCTATTACTCTTTAGCTGAAATAGGTTAATATTATTTAGTAAGTGCCTAGAATAATAATTAGAATTTCTAAAAGAAGTTCAGAAATAATAAAGAAGATTAAAACTTCATGGTTTTTTTTTATTTTTTTTTTTGATGCTGTAGTTATAGCAAGAAAAACTGAAAGAGCGATACAAAAAGAATTATTTGTTCTAAAGCATTCAATGAGAGGTTATAAGCATTAGTTGCGTCAAAAGCTACCAAATATTCACAAAAAATTTAAATGAACGCATTAAATGAACGCATTAAATGAATGCATTATATGAACGCATTAAATGAACATTTTAAATGAACGCATTCAAGTCATCTAGCAACAAAATTCTGAATAATGAGTAGTAAGCTACCGAAAATATCTACATTAGCAAAATCTGTCATGGTCACGTTGGATGAATTCTGTAACACGCAGATCGTCTTGTGACGTGGATGAGATTTTTGGTGTGAAATTACATCATTTGGAAAATTCACGTCATTATGCTAAAAGAAGCCGATTGACTGTAAGTTAGAATTAATTGATTGGGAGAATGACGTGTTCACTCTAGTTTCTCACATGGCGCTCCTGCCACGTGCAGTTCAATTATAAAGTGTTTTGATATTGAAGTATTTAATTTAAAAGGAAACATTTAGATACACACATTTGTATACCTTCGATATCTTTGAGGGTTTTGGCGTGAAACACAATAATATATCATGAAATTACAAAACAAAATATATATAAAATTCACATGTTAAGGGCTTAATGTAATGTTTTGGTTTTACTAAATTTCAGTCTGGGCAGTTTCAGAAAAGAAGCACAAATATTTAGACACTGGTTAAGGCAATGGAGGAATAAATTAAAAAAAATAAATCTGAAAGAAAAAATAGTTATTCATAATTTTTTAAAAATAGCAGAAAGAGTTAAAAATGTATATAAAAATTTAATGGAAATTCGGATATCTATTTCGAAACTTTACTGTATGATAATGATTTTGGCATCACTTGTCTCTCTAAGTCAAACCAACCAACTCGCCACAGGAATTTAGAGCCTTCAGTGGCCGACGGGGACTTTGTCTGCCTTTATATTATTTTTATAAATTTAATTTAATTTTATTAAAAAATTTATAATTTTATAAATTTTAATAATTAATAATTTTTTAATAATTAAAATCGTAATAAAGTGCACACACGAAAAAATATATTTAATAGCAATTGCATAGATGCAGTAACTAAAATAACGAAAAGTATTTATCGTTTGGAACACGCTTAAAAAAGTTTTTTAAATATGCTTAAATTAATAAAAATTAAAGAAAAAAATGCACGAAAATATTATCCGAAATTATTGCTAAGAAATGTTAGAATCTTGTCTTAGAGAACTTCTGTTTCTTAAACATTTTGGTGGCCCAACAGACTGTCCAGTTGTATATATTGAACGATTTTTGCATAGCGTAGTTTTCTATTAATGTATCTTCCTATACCGCCTATAAACATTATCAAGTTAAAACACTTTGCTACTATTTTTCTTATTCTTCCTTCAGATTTATTCAGCAATATTGGTCATATTATGGAAATACTGTCCTAAGTACAATTAAAGTTAGAGAAGATTCTTTTTTCAATAGCTAACATTAAAAGAAATGGATCTGGGGTTTTTTTTTCACTATGATTGATTTATTTATAAGAATAAAACAAAACAATCTAGGAAATTTAATTCAAATGCGAATCATTAATTTTTCCATGGGAAAAAAAAAGGAAATCAAGATGATAGCCGAACAAATCCAGGACAATCCGAACAATTTCATATGAGATGAGAATAGTTGGGAAAAGGAATTCACTTTATTTTTTATTCTAAAATTAATTATTTTAACTAGCGTTTTTAAAATTAAATCTAAATAATCTTATTTTTTAATAGGAACTATTTATTCAATACTAAAATGATGGGTAAATTTTTATATTTTATTAAAATTCTAGACATAAGCATGCAGTGCACAATATGAGACCCTTCTTTGATGAACTGGTGAATTTAGTTTCATATTGTTGCTGAATCAAAATGTTAATAATTTATTTAATTTACTTTTTTTGATTTTTTAAAGGTATATATGTTTTTATTTATTTAAAAAATTTGTATAACATGAAAAGAAATACATAAATTAATAAAAATATTAAAGGATTTTTTACTTACAAATATAAGCATTTCATTATTAAGAATGGTTATAAAAATAATGAATTTCAAATAGATATAATATCAAAAATTATCATTTTATAGGACCTATCAATTGGGAAATAATGTAACCAATGTTATTTCCCAATTGAAGAATATTCCAATATATTACAAAAAGTAAATACTGTATTTTATTAATGATTTTAATTTTCAACATGCAAACAGTCTCTTGTCCCAACATTTTATAATTCAAAAAATTGTATTTCTTAGAGATTTATTGCAGTTGATAATAAGGTTAGTAAAATATTTTATAGACCTACCTGCTTCTATCATTCAATCAGAGGCCATTGACTTCTGCTGGATAAGACATCCGCCAATATATGTGTACCAACTCATCTTAATTGCATGTCATTCATGGGATTCTTTGCACCTATAATACAATGTATAACAAGAATGTTAATAAAAAATTAATAATTTAATTTTAAATATTCAATAGTTTTAAGCCTTAAAATTTAATTTAATAAAAGATTACAGACTTTTACTTTAAGAAATATAAGTTTTTAAAAAAATCATGAAAGATAATGCAAAATAAGTATAAATCAAGCATATATACATGTCATCGAGATCTAGCTCTATTCAGATTAGAATTAAAATTAGGAGCTAGGTTTTGAGGAAATGTGGAATTAGAATGCAAAATGGGAGCTAAGGTTCGATGAAATATGGAATTAGAATGAAAATATGAAGCTAGGATTTGATAAAATGTGGAATTAGAATGCAAACAGGGAGGTAAGCTTTGATGCAATGTGGATTTAGAATGAAAACTGAGAGTTAGGCTCTGATGAAAGATGGAATTAGAATGCAAATTGGGAGCTAGGTTTTGATGAAATGTGGAATTAGAGTGCAAGTTGGAAGCTAAGCTTTGATGAAACGTGGACTTAGAATGCGAATTTGGAATTATGCTAACTAGGCTTAGAAGACAAGCGAGTAATCTCAAATGAAATTGTTTTCCTTTATGGATGTACTTATCTGAGAGAAAGCGTAGTTATTTACAATTGCGAAAAGCAATCACTTTCTTGTAGGATATTTAAATATTGACGTAAGCTTTAAGATTAATTAAAATGTTAAGGTTATAATAGTGAAAACATGTTAAGTATTAGGTAGAAAACATATATATATTTCGTTTTTTATATATTACATCTTTTAATAGAACTTCCGTTACTTGAAAAGCTTATGAAATTTTTGAAACCATCTTGAACCAGAAGTTAATTTACATCTCTTTGATTAGTTTTTTTTAAACTTTAATATGCTTGGTGTAAGGTGCCAGAAATGTTTCATGTGTGATTATGATAAATCATTAGAACACAGAACGAGCTACATGTTTAAGTATTGGAAATGATTATTCTTCCAGTATCATGCCTTGAAAGAGAAAATATTTTTTATTTGATGATTGGAAAAGATCTTATTTTCGGAAGATTAATGATTCCTAAACCAAATAAATCAATCAAAATTTATGTTGCAAGGTCCAATTTCATAAATTCTTCCAATTCTTTCTTTTCTCAAAATTACATCATATGTTTATTTTCACACTTATTATTTTGAGAACTAGATTTCTAGAATTTCATCTAAATCGACATTTTCGAAAATTAATCAGACTTTCTAGAAAATTAAAAGGAACAGTTCTGTTTACCAGCAGATGCTAAAAAAATTTTTTGCGGTTTCTTCTGTGAAAACGTGCAGACCTTTCTCCTAGAAACTTATCTGGACGACTGCCACCTGAGTAAACGAAAAGAAAGTGATTTTATTTTTGCTTATCGATTTTTCGGTCATAAATAGAATTCATTACTTAAAAACAAGGATTACTTGTGCTTCTTATAACAATACTAGTGCGCAGTTGGTGTTGATTGTATAAACAATAACGCTTGACAAAAGAAAACCATAGCAGCGTTTTACTTTCAAAGTTTCTGCTGCACTTTTCTTAGATTTAGAATAAAAAAATGACATCGAATTTTAAGAAATAATCAAGATGATGGTGTAAAGTTGAATTTCAGCTATTACATCTCCAATATAAAAGAAGTAATAAAAGAGAACAGATATCAAGTGAAATTTTTTTAAAACAATCCTTAATTTTATTTTTTGTAATAGAGGAAGGCATATTAGGCATGATTCACTATTTGACATCATTGCCACATGGTATATATTATTGCGCTTATTATCTCATATCAATCTTTATATGTTGTCTGGGCTTTTAGTTGGATGTCACGCTATTTGTTATTGCAAGGTGTGCAATGGATTTCAAAATTGTCAATGCGCATTTGCCGTGTGTCACGTCAGCGTAGTTCGTAGCTTGAGTCTAAATTTTGTGAATAATGTCACAATAGTATGCTTTTGTTTTGTTTTTGGTGCTTTTAATATATATATGTTTTAGTATTTATATTTCTGTATTTCACATGTATTGAAATGTCCTACATTTCATTTTCATACCACAAATTTATTTTTCATTATATTATTATATTCTAAACATTGTACATTATTTATTTTAGCTTATATATCCGTCACTGTTTTGCATGAAATTATTTTCATATCTTTTGTTAAGAAAACACTCTAATAAATTGCTACGGAAGCTTCACTAATTCTTACTCTCCAGTATTTATGAGTAAAATTTGAAATAATTACAAAGTGATATAAATATTATAGATATCACAAATCAAAGCAACTTTTCAAGTATTGTAGATATCATATGCGAGGAAGTAAAAATATATTTAACTTTACGATAAGCCAATGTAAGCATAAAAATTGAGTTTTTTTAGTGCATGAAATATTTTTAATGTAAAAATCCTCTTATCGTTTGCGGTTTAATTTTTAATTAACTTAGAAGATGAGATGCAACAAACGATTTTTAAAAATAAAATCTAGTTTCTTCCATAAATTAAAAAGTATTTACAAAACTTAATTAAATATTACTAACAGTAACTTGGAGGCAAATGAATAAAATTATTTAACACATCTGTAATATTTTTATACATTAAGAATGGCTGCACTAACGATACAATAATCTTTTCTAGACACAGGAACAGGATTTTTTACTTAATAAAAAATGATTTTTTTTTTAATATTATGAAACCTTCACTAAATCCTTCCTTGTGCTTCTTAACAATTGTAAGTGAAATTTGAACAAGTGAGTTCAAAAATTTAAATTTTTATAGCATATACATTATTAATTCATGTTTGTACAAAAAACCTTACAGTTCATTGTCTTTATTTTCAAAAACTACACTGAGTGGTCAAATTATTATGACGACCTGACAGTTTTATGCAAAATGAACTATTTCGTCACAGTGTTGCCGCTAGAGGGCGAGATAGGTGCAAAAAGGGAATGCAAAACAAGTGAACCATCAATTGCACTGTGTTATGCTCGGAGATATGAGGAAAAAGGGCCCAAGGGAATTTAAGTGTTCTCGCAGATCAAGTAAATCCTGTTATGTTAATGGTGTACCCTGCCGGGGATGGATACTTTCAGCAAGACAATGCTCCTTGTCATACAGCTGGTATTGTCATCAGATGGTTTGAAGAACATGACGATGACTTTACCTGCCTTCGTTGGCCCTCACAATCACCAGATCGCAATCCAATTGAGAATTTGTGGGATGAGATCAGACAGCTGGATCCAGTGCCATTTAATCTGAAGGAACTGGAAAGTGCAGTTCATCAGATATAGGGTCAAATTCCTCCTACAACCTACCAACATCTCTCAGAATCTATGCCAAGAAGAATGCCAGCAGTAGTACAGGCTAAAGGTGGACCAACACTGTATTGAGGGGGTGGTCATAATGATTTGATCACTCAGTATATATTATTTCATTCATATATCACGCAGTATTTTTGTTCTTTTTATTTAATAAAATGAACAAAATACTTGCATCTGTATCAAGCAGGAAGAACTACATGAGCTATAGGCAAAAGTTAATATGTAGTTTAGAAGTTAAGTAGAATCTCTAAGGATAGATAACTGAAATGGATTATTACAATTTATTGAAAGCCATTTTGAATAGATGTTTTTTGTCATCAATAAATACTGTATTTTTAAAACTTTATTTTGTTACTTTGAGGCACAATAAATATCACATATAAAATCGGAGCCACATTTTTTTTATCTCCATCTTTACGCATTTCATTTATATTATCACGTCAATAATATTGAAAACGATTATATAATTGAATTGTGCCCAAAACAGATATCCTTTACAGATATGTGGTATGATTACAGTTTGTAGCAATTAGATTATAAAATGAGAAAATTCTCCACTCCACTTTCTAGAGCACTGACTCGCATAACTATGAGTCTAGTATACTTCCTGATATATCCCATGACCTTTCGGAAGTATATTTTGTGTTTAGTTCCGGCGTATAATAGAGAGAATCAAGTATGCATTTTGAGACAATGCATATACCTACTAACCAATTAAATCTGAAATTTGTTATGAGGCTACAATTTTGACGTGAAGATCATATATTAAAATTTATCGCCAAATTGTCATTTTGTTTTTATTGTGTTTACATATGCATATGGAAAGACAGATGGACAGACAGCTCTGTGACGAATTCGATCAATCCATATCTACGATTTGGATGTTAAGACTATATTGTAAAATGCATTCCTACTTCTTGTTCACTTTTGATTAGCGTGATTTTGCACCAAATCGTGCGTGGAGCTGTTGAAGTTTGACATAGATATACAATTCTAGTGGTGAAGTTCTGTATAAAATTTCATTTACTTAGCTTATTAAATTTTTCAGTTATTGTATTGAGATGCAGACGAACGCACAGAAACAGAGTTTTCTGTTTGGTGACTTTCATACAAAATTCGATGCAGTTTGACAGATCTCATAAAAAAAATCCCAATACAAGATTGATAAATTTAACTGATATAGCTGGCCCCGTTTTTAAATTAAAGCAGATCAAAATAATTTTTAAAAAATAATAAAATAATTTTTTACACTCAAGAGTTCTCAAAGGTGGTGATTCATCAGAATCTCAAAGGTCAAACGTTTCTAGCAATTGCAATCATTTCTCTTTATATAGCGTAGTAAAAAGAGTACACGCACAACAAGAAAAAATTTAGAAATAATCAGTCCAACACAGCGGACATTGCATCATTGGCTCAGCTCCCGTATACGGCCTCCGCCAAATTGGTTAGAAATTTGGCGATAAACGGTAATTTCTGGTTGCCGTCATCGGCTTATGTATTCTTTATGGTAACCTTAAACCTTAGAGCATATTCAGTATTTTTATGTGTTTTTATAAGGAGCAGCTCACATATACAGCTATTAACTTTTATAAACTATGGTTTTAAAATGAAAAAAAATATCAACTTTTTCATGAGAACATATTCAGCATAAAATTAAGAAATCATTTTTAAAAATCGGAGCAAAAAATAATTTCGTCATCATATCATTTAATATTAATTTTGAGCATTTCATTATACTTAAAAGCAAGTGATCATTTCATCATGCTTCATTATACTTATAATTAAATAAATCGTTTCATTTGGATCTTTATCATAAATATTTCAATCCCCCCCCCCCCCGACTTACGCTCGTGTATTTTGTAAGTCCTAGGATTAAGCCTAAACATGGCTTCAAAAATTAGTCAATAATCACAACATTTATCTGAATTATTTAAAATAAAAAGGGGGGCATCGCCACCCCCTGACTTATAGTCTAGTGCATTTTGTCAGTCTTAGAAATAAGCCTAACGTGGCTTCAAAACTTCCGGTTAAGAATAATAACATCCTAAACACGCATTATTGGCGACTTCTTGGCGAAAAACTGGCGCCACTAGGCCGTATACGGGAGCTGCTCCGCATCATTTTCTTGTTACAACACAAAATTTCCCCATTGATGTTGTTCTTCAAGAAACAGCTTGTGTCGTTAATAATGATATTCTTTTGATATCTACTAAATAATTACATATTTTTGAACCAACGAAAATCAGATACGCGGTAATCATACTAGCAGCTTCTATCCGAAACTAGAGCAATTAAGGCATTGAAAAATGCTCCAATCTTATAATCAAATAAAGTCATGCTTCGCATTTTTGTTTGCTTAACATTTCTAGTGAATTTTCATAGTTATTTTTTTCTTTAAAATTCTGATAAAAGTTCATAATTACGCTGACATCTATCTTTGTGCTTTAAGTGTGTTAGAAAATTTTTCCATTGATAAAACATTTTTTCATCAGTTTCATATTTTTCTATTTCGTTATTACATGTTTTTGAAAATCAAGAAAATCAAGTATATGTACTAAAAATCAATTAAGTATACTAAAGACAATCAAATATATATTTTGGATCTCTACAATACATTTGACCGATTTAGACTAAATTTGATAGAAATTTATAATTTTATTGCCAAACTTTTTAATTTAAATTTTCATTTTTTAAAATTTTGCCTTTTGAAGTCATTGCATTTAAATGCATATGAATGGACAGATTAACAAATTATCATTTCATTTACAGATTCTATTCAAAATTTGATTTTGATTCTTAATTTCCATGATAAAAAAAAGTATGCCAAATTTATTTTGTCAACCTTATTGCTCTTTTAGATTATTGTTTTGATATCCACTCGATATATATTTATCTACTCGCTATTTGGGAAGGTAAAAAAAAATCAATTTGTTTGATAATACAGTATTATTTTATTATTGATCGTAATTTCGGAAGAATCGCTTTGAACAATCATTTTCTGCTCATTTTCTGCCCAAAATAAAATACCCGTTTTCCGTGTTTCCCTCACAGTTCTCCAGACAGAAATTGCGAAACATGCCACAATTAAAATTCAATTCCGAAGTTATAAAAGCTTTATTTGCTTTTTATTCAAATAAATGCCTTGAAAAGAGAGTTTTGGCGTGAATTGGCGAAACCTTCATCAACCTAGACCTTCATTTGGAAAATAAAGCTTTTATCACCTTCTGCAATTCTTGCTTGGTTGATTAAATATTTGGCCGATAACGCCAACGTCTCTGACCAACAACTTGTTGCTCCTTTGGGATGTTGTGACACCTACGTCTGCGACCCCTTCTCGTGTATAGTTCCGAAAACTCTCATTCCTCAAAGATACTTTCAAATTCGTTACGTTTTGACCTACTTTCCATTCCAGCAAGTAGGTGGATGTGTCCAAACTGTTTTTAAAAAGAAGGTTCCAACACAAATGAGTCATTCGGTTTGTAATTCGGTCATTTTGTGCTCTATCTTCATAGGTTTTTTGAAAGAAGGAAGCCAATCTTCGGCTGTGCAATATCTGCGAATAAAAGGTCAAATTTTGTGAGGAGGTGGCCATAGTTTCGTCAAGATGGTAATGTTCTCCGTAGTTTAATTTCTTTTTTACTATACTAGGAAATGGGATTTAGGATTGTTTGTTGTGGAATTAAAATTACGTAGGTTGAAAAAAAAACCATGTTTGGGTGGCAGTTCGAAAGCTCTTTTGAATTAGCACAAGGGATCATGATAGAATCATTGAATGTTTAGAGACAAGTCAGTATATTAGAATTTTTTTTTAGTTAGTATATGAAAAAGTATTTTACAAAAAAAAAAAAAAAAAAAATGGAGAGTGGTGAAGGCTGGAAAAATTTTAAAGATAAAGTGACTTCGATATTGTACGCTGTAGATATTAGGCACTGAGAGGGAGTTCAAAAGAAGCATCGGGTCGAGAAAGTATCAATAAATAAAACACAAGGGCTTTTTTTTAAAATAACTCGCACATATGAGCACACAGACAAAAATAAAAGAAAGACTTTAATTTTTTTTTCTCCTGTCAAAAAAGAGGTACCCACATGCATTATATCTGCAAAAGTTCAAACGATTTCTTTAGTTTAGATCTATTAACGTCCCATTTGAAAACAATAGAAGACCTATATGGGAACGGATCTTGTAATTTTGAACAGTTTAAAGGCGTTTGAATTTTTAGCCATCTCTCCAAGATTCCACACACAATAGTGAAAAGATACCCCGGCTAACGAGGCTCGAACATTTAACAAGAGAATTCGTTAAAAATATTTAAAAAATTTAAACTAGTAAATATATTTAAGTATTCGGGATATAAATTATTATTTGCTTATGCTTAACAAAACGTCACAACTCAGGACAGGAAAAAAAATTCAATATTTTTCCGCATAACATGGGACATCTGCTCATGTAATTCAAAGATAATGTCAGCATAAGACAACTGCTGGATAGTAAAAAGTTTAACTTTAATTTATTTAACTATGTGAAAATGCCGAAAAATTTGAGGAAAAAATTTCCGGCTGATTTATGACTGTATAAATAATCTTTTTTTTAATTCCTTGTTCTGATTGGATTTAGAGTGAAATATAATTTTTTTACAATTTAGGAAACAATGGACCTTGAGACTTTAAGTGAATGTCAGCATAATTTTCTTTTATTATTTTGTACGTAAATTCATATTGAATTTATTGCACCATAGATTAATTTTCAAGGTAGGATCCATGCAGTTCTCACTAATTTAGCGATATTCACTTTCATCTGCAAGACCAGGAACTGAACTTTTTCTCTCTAATTCAAAGTAACACACACACACACACACACACACACACACACACACACACACACACA
>JAPMOR010006379.1:159914-229354 GCA_026543865.1 Argiope aurantia
ACACACACACACACACACACACACACACACACACACACACACACACATATATATATTATTCTCATATTCGTCCTTCGTCCATTAATTAGAAAAGTATAAGAGTTTATACTTACATAAATTTATGTATTAGAGGAGATTATTTAAAAAAATTATAAATAAATTTCTTGTTGGAAGTTTTTAATTTAATAACGCATAACTCTCAAACACGAGGACGAGATGTCCACCTGTAATTCAACCCACGCAACTTGTTATCTCCCTTCAAGTGGTTCTTTCCTCTCATTGCAGTCACTTGGGGAAAACACATCTTGTCCTTTCTCTGCAATAAGTTTCGGAAGATGCTTTGACCTCATTTTCTAGTTTCCGATGGTCAATCCATTGTAAATTGAAATGACAATGAACAGATCGCTAGCGATTAAAGAATCGTGATCTCTTGTACATAAAAGACAAAATGGCAACAGAAGCTTCTATTAATCAGTCTCAGACAAGAGAATAAATAGAATATTCTCGATGAAACTGATAGTATTTAAGTATTTTCGGAGCTATTCAACTGAAACCATATGTATTCAGTTGCATCGAATTTACAGCTGTTCAATAAATGACCTCGATTTGAATGTATGACTTATTCTTATACCTAGAAGTTAAATTTAGAATTCCCTGAAAAATACAGCAAAGAACCTCTTTCTAAGCTCATTAGAAAATAGTTTTTAGTGATTCTGTAACTAGTATTTAGTGTAATATAGTTATTCATAGCTTTAATTTAAAATTTTTGATTACTTTTTATCATAATTCAAGGCAGGCTTAACTATAATCCTGTAGGCAAAAACAGGCAAAGATATTAAGACGAATGATTAAAGAAAAACAAATTTTGTTTTAAGTTAGTTGTGTTTTGAATGCAAGTTTTAATTTTGAAAAAAATTGAAGGAAAAGCTTTAAAAACCTACAACGCGGTTTTTAATTAGAATTTTGTAAAAAAACCTATTTATTTTAATTTTAAAGTGAAAATCCTTCAAATCCTATATCTAACAATTGATTTTGGAAACAGACGATTTATTTTTATTTCAAAGTGAACATGCTGCAAATCCTATATCTGACAATTGATTTTATTGATGTAAACTATAAATTTGGAAACAGACGATTTATTTTTATTTAAAAGTGAACATTCTACAAATCCTATAACTAACAATTGATTTTATTGGCGTTAACTATAATTTTAGAAACAGACGATTTATTTTTATTTCAAAGTGAACATGCTACAAATCCTATGTCTAACAATTGGTTTTATTGATGTAGGATTCATGGAATAATCTAAAGTCTAAGTAATATAAATGAAGAAATTTTGATAATACGGAGGGAGGGAAGGGAAATGTAGGAAAGCAAGATACTCGTTGGCCTTTTATCTTCAGCTGCAGCTGCAAGATAAGTCTTTAGTGACATGATAAATAATTTGCGCTTAAATTTGGGAAGTATAATCTTGGGATTATTCAGCATATAAAGGGTGTTCCAAAATTAACGTAAGATTTGAATTTGTCACCATTCGTGCAATAAAGTGTTGGTAACCCTATTAGAAAGAAATTTGACAGCTGATAGTTTAAGGTTAGTAAAAATAGAGTTTTACATGATAGAACAACGTGTTTTCATTCTTGAACAATATTTTAAAAAATAATGAAAGTCTGGCTGCCTCAGCTCGAAAATTTGAGAATTAGCCCTCTAAATCATGTAATTGAACACCATTAGATTTCTTTTTATGGGGTTATTTGAAGTCAAATGTCTATGTCAACAAGCCCACAAAGCACGCGTGTACTAAAGAAGGAAATTCAACGTTGCATCAACGAAATTCAGCCACATTTATACAAAATAATCATGGAAAATTTTGACAAAAAAGTGCGTATGCACCAGCAAAGCCGTGGAGGCCATTTGCCCTATGTATTCCATATGTAATCCTACCCTGTGTTCTTTACTTTTCAATAAAAATATAACAATTTAAAGAAGAAAAAAAAACTTTTTTTTTTAAATTTAAATCTGGCGTTAACACGTCGTTCTATGATGTAATGCTCTATTTTTACTAACCCTAAACTATCAGCTGTCAAATGGTTTTTTTTTAATTGGGTTGCCAACACTTTACTGCACGAATGGTGATAAGTTCAAATCTCGCGTTAATTTTGGAATACTCTTTATAATAAATATATTTATATTACAAATGATATTAAAGTAGGAAAGAAAAAATAGTCCATTTAAGCTAGTCTAATCAAGGCCATTCACTTTTTACTCCTCAAACAGTTTTACAATCGATCGAATTAAGGGAGTGCCCCCAGAGAGGTAACCATTTATAGAAAGATGACACGGGGGCGTAATCTTTTACTATTGAGTCTGAGGTCATAAACCGAGATTTCCTGCAGGGTTTGTTTGTACTATCGTCACTGAAAATTTTTCTCGCTAGTCTGAAAGAATTTTTTGACTGTAAGGAGATTGAAATCTTTCAGAATATGTGTATTTCTAACGTACCATGACATTTGGTTGATGTGTGCTACCATCTGAGGTTACAGCGTCTATAATTGCGACTCAGATATCGCTTCCAAAACAGGAAGCGCATAGCCAATTAATTGAGCTGATCAGCAATTTGAGAATTCGAAATTTTTTCTATTTGAAACATACAGTAAATTTTGGTCAAAATTTATTTTTGAAAAAAAAAGAAAAAGAAGAAAGTTTATGAGGATCAACTAGATGTTGTCAATTAACGAAGAAACACTGCCAAAAAAATATGCAGTACACTCTCGAATATCCGGTTCGCGACTATCTGGTTCTCGTACTATCGGGCCTCGTTTCCTTGTATCCTATTAAACGAAGAAAGAATTTAATGAATTTTATGTTTTCTGCATTTAAGTAAAACATTACACAATTTATATCCATTAACTTACTTTTTCACACATAAATTCTTGAAACGTGCAGTGCAATACATAAACATATATAAACTAGCAGTGCAGAGCCTTCTATTTTAAATCGACGCTTTACTGGCAACTGCTTCTATGATTTACCGGGCCGCGTTCACATTTTACATGGATTGAAATAAATGGAGGGCTGAGCATTCAATAAGTGAGTAAATACCTATTATAATAGTGAGTTTTGTTATAAAAAGTTTTTCTTCTTGCATTGGTGGGCAAAAAAATGCATGCATAGAATTCTAGGCTATCCGGCTTTTTTTTTTACATACGGCCTGTCCTTCCGTACATTACGCCGAATACGCGGGATTGTACTGTATTGAGATGCAGTTAATTTCACAAAACAAATACAGAATATCGTTTTTGCAGAATCGATTATTGTTTTCTAAATAACCTGAAGAGCAATACTTTGCAATAGGTTGGGTTTTGGTTTTGGTTTAGGTTTTGGCGGCAATTATAAGTTATAAAAAAATTCGATATTGAATACGATATCTATAAAATAGTAGTTGGTTTCAAATTACATAACTATACCTAAATATAAATATAATCTTGATTTAAAAATGAAAATTATTACATAGCTATTGAAAACAAAAAGTATTTACAAAGATCAAGCAAATATTATTGAATGAATAAACTATTCTAAAATAAGACAGCAAGAATAATACATATATGTATAACAATATTTCGATATTTCTACGCTACAAGTATAACAAAATTTACACAATCCAAAAGCACTTTCCATTTCAAATAAAAATGTTATAGGATAAAGAAAATAACTTTTATTGAAGTAGGATTTAAGACATCACTTATTTTTATTGACAAGTAAATTATCATTTTTTAAATGATATTCTCTCCACTAGTTTAAAAAGTAATTTAAAGTCTTTTATAATGCTTGCATGAAAAATTTAACTTTTTACTTTCTGTGGAATCAATTAAAAACAAAGGTATTCATATAATTTACAGCTTTTACCGTGATATTTGATGTTCCATAACACAATTCATCAACACAGAAATTATGATAAAGAGTTGGATTTAGAAAATAAATTATGATAGTGCTATTCAAGAAAAAAATATATTCGGAGCAATAACCCGATAAAGTGAGTCTCAGATAACCTTTAACATCTTCAAAAAAAATTTCTAGAAAAATAGTTTTACTATTTAAAAAAACAACAGTGGTGCATTTCTTTTCAAGAACAAAATAAAGGACTTCTGAAAACTACTACAGTTTGTTCCAGTTACTTTGTTCCTTGAAACGCCGAATTTCGGTGTTCTAAAGTCAACATAGGAACAAAGTTTACTTTCTAGTCCCGTCGATACTTTTTCTGCTACATGATGCGTAGAATGAGAACGATATTTTTGTTTATTTCAAACCAAAAGTTTACGCAGCTGGTGAAAGAAAAGAAAAAAAATACTTTCAGGTCACGTCCACTATTATAGACATAAATAGCCATAAAATTGAAATCTAGGCAGTATGATATTTCCAAAAGATCAAATTTCGCTCATCAATGTAAACAAAACATATCAGAAATAGATGACCATAATGGCCTCAGAATTTCAACAGTGCACTTATTCTTATTATTATTGGCTTCTTTACAGATGAAACCGAAGTCCTCAAAGATAATTTTTGTCTTTGATACATCTATCATTTTTCTAAAATTGTTCTGAAAATCATAAGACGAATTTTATTTCTGGAAGAACTTTAATCGGAATAGAATCGTTTGCTTTAAAACAATTCTATCTCTATTTAAATTTTTGTTTCCAGGCAAATGAAAATTTTGCTAATTAATTTTTTTAGTTATAGAAATAATCTTGAACTTCAGTTGTTATTAAAGATTTGGAAACTGTTTTTTGATTTCATAAAATTTTATAATTTTATATTGATACAGTAAATAATTTGTACGAAAACGTCTACTTGCTAAGGGAAATATAGAAAGCTATTTAATTTTTACAAAAGATAAAACTATAACAGAGTATAATTTTTTAAAGTTTGAATGGAAATTTTAAGATGTTATACATGCATACCGCATACTAAGTCTTATATATGTAGAATAGAGCATTACTAGCATAACAATAAAATTTCAATGAAATCAACTATATTTCTGTTTCTTAACTATTACGGCATTTGCTGATGAATGAAGGGCAGAAAGTATGAAATGATAAATTACTAATCTTCAGAAGAGATTTTGAATGCGATTACGGTAATTTTATATCCTTGGCTACCGTGGCACAAATACTGATATAGGAAATATCTAAGGGATAAACTGCTGTTTCTGTAAATAAAGAGTGAAGTAGAAAAGTAAAAGACAAACTGTTACAAGGAAAAATGTCTTAAGTTCCAAAGTGATAAAAAAAAAGTACAAGGCTAGAAAAAAAAATCATTTAGAAAACAGTGAGCTAAAGAGATAAAACTAAACATTTCAACAAATTTTAACTTTTATATGAATAAATCCTTCTATAACTAAAACGTAAACTCCGAAATGAAAATTGCCAAACATAAGATTAAAATCAGGAAATCTCTCTCTCTTTTCCCTCTAGAAAGAACTATTACAAGATATAAATGATTCAAATAGCAATCTCATTATTCCTTTTGTTTTTTCGAAGTACTCAGCAGAATCTTCAATGATTAGCGTTATTGTTACTGTTCCCATTGAAATTGTGCAAAAGAAGATTCTGATTACTCAATTTCTCCAGGCACTGAAACAGGCAATTCGAGTTATTAATTTTCCAACGTTTTTGAAGTAGCGCCACTTCAACGGCAAGAAAGTAAACACTTCATCAACTTGATAAGACGCTCAAAATGGCTGCGTGGAAAAAAAAAATGTGTGTCGTCACTCTTACTTTATACCAAAATGAGTTGCGTCCCTTCGTCAAGTTAACGGAGATCTGCGTTCTCAAGCAGCAAAAAAAGAAAATTATTCTTTTTTTAAGTTGGCCTTCAACTTGAGCGGTGACTGACTGACACGGGACAGGTTACGTATGGGAAAAAAAAAATTCCCCCCCCCCCCCTCCGTCCCCCCCCCCCTGTTTCCCTTTCTTTTTTACTTTTTTTTTCTGACACGATAATCGTTTGGTAAGTTTCGGAACGGGTTATTTTCACAACAAGACGATTTAGTCTTAATCTATATGTTTTGAATTCTCTTAAATTATTTTCAGCTTTAAACAATAAAAAAAATTTTAAAATAGAAACTGTTAAAAGCAATTTTTGTGCAGTCAGAAACCAAATTTTGTCTTATCTTAATCTTAGCAGGATGAAAAAAATGAATAAAAATTAGTTTCGTTATATTAACGTCCCGTTTTAAAGCAACACTAGGGCTATTTTGAAACACACCTCGTAATTTTGAACCGTGGTCAGATGACGAGGTTGGCACCTGAGCTGGCACCCCACTCTTTACACTAATCCACACCAGGGGGAGGACGTTTGGCGCAGATAGATTTAACGTGCACCAGACCCATTTACATTACACTTCTTCGGTGGAATCGGGTCGCGAACCTGAAACCCTCCGGTTCCAAAGCCGAGACCTTACCACCAAGCCACCAGGACCCCAAAACGAATAAAAAATATAATCTTCTAAAAATGGATAATTGAAAATTCTCAGAGAATCTATTATAACAGAATATGCAGTGACACAAATGCAGTTCTAAAAATTCTTTGGTAGTTCAGGCTATATTCTTCCACCAGCTCATCGATGTCATTGCTATTCACCTAGAGGCACATCGTCCTTGCCAAAGATAAAATCTCGTTGATCGTCCGAGGACACTTTCTTAAATCACTTGTTAAATAAGTCATTTTATTTTACTCGCTATGCTAATCACTGGTTATGAGAAGTTCACATTAAGCAAAGTTTGTCTGTTATTCTATTAGAAATGTTAAATTGTTAGGATACAATTTTTGTATCTAATTTCACCACAAATTCTTTTTTGAAAACTACTACTGAAGTGTGAAACGCAATTACTATTGATAAAAATAAAGTTGCAGTAATTAAAATTATGTGCCATATTATGCCAATTTAGGTGCCATCCTCTTCATCTGACAACAGTTCATAATTAGGAGACAAGTCTCAAAAAGCCCTAGTGTTGCTTTAAAACGGGACGTTAATGTAACTAAACTAAACAAAGAAATATATACTAATCAAATTTTGAACTTAGTGAACGTAATCTCACGTTATAATTAAGAAAATAATAAATAAAATAAAAATTAATTCCTGAAATCTCCTCTTCAATTAAAAGAATATGTAGTAAATTCTGATGGGAAAGGGCAAATACATTATATATATGGAATACGTATTATATATGTTGAACTTATTAATCCGTTGTGATTAGTACAGAGCTTTCTCATTATTCGGAAAATGTTATTAAATAACATATTTTAAGGTCTAAAATAATAACTAAATGAGTTTATATTGCCTATTTTAATTTTTTTGATACAATAGATCCCAGACACCCGATAACTGCATTTTTCAATAATCTATTTTTAAAAGATCTAGAAATCTCCATTTATACAAAAAAAAAAAAAAAAAAAATCTAGATTCAAGAAATTTCAGATTTATTTCAACTACAACAGATCTTGCACAATAAATTTGAGCCCTGTTGGATCTATTACATTGAAAAAGAATTTAGAATTATTTTAAATAAATTTCCATCTTTGAAGTTGAACGGTAGCTGTTTAGTGAGACCTTGTAATGCGACCGACTATCTGATAACAAGAAGGCAGAACCCATCCGATTTGGTATACCACTCTCCAACTTCTACACCACATTAACGAGAATACATTTGATATGTGACAACAGAGTTTACGGACATTTCATCCACATGCAAGGAAGAATTTTAATGTATTGCAGCTCGAAACCATGATCCTCTGACATCGAGACCTTACTACCAGGTCATTGAAGCCCGAACCATTTAAAGGAAAGTCGGACCCCAAATTAAAACTTTTCTAGGCTTAAGTTAGGATCCCCCCCCCCCTCCGAAAATGAGGTCTTTCTCTTTCAAGGAAAACACGCGATTTAGTCATTCAGGCATGCATCAGACATGGAAGGGTCTAGTTTGATTAATGTTTAAACCGAAAAGCGCTCCGCTAATGTGTTGTTACATACCTTTCAATAGACGTGTGGAGAGGTCATTCACTGTTTTCTTAACAAGTATGAGTAACTGCACCATTTTAAACTCTTTTACTTGGCTCGATGTTCCATGTATGTTAGAAAAGGGAATTTCGTAATCGATTTTTCACTCACTTCTTCATGTACAAGTGTTGAAAATTTAGATTCTGGCACTAGAATTCTGAAATTTTTCCTATTCTGATGACAACAGAATATTATAAATTCGCAGCTCTTAATTGTCTATTAATATATTATTAGATAATTAATTCAGCTAAAAATGGTTTATAGAGGTCTGTTAGTAATCTGGAGAATATTATTGTTTCCATAATTTTTGTTTATGAATTATGGAAAATAGGAAGAATAAAATAAAGAAAAGAATAATACAAAAGGGAATAAAGAATAAAACAAAGTAATAAGCAATAAAAAAAGAATAAAGAAAATAAAGAATAATAAGAAATAAAGAATAACAAGAAATGAAGAAAATAAAGAATAACAAGAAATGAAGAAAATAAAGAATACAATAAAGAAAAGAATAAAATAATACAAATACAAAGGCTTTAAATATCGTTTTATTAACATAGCAAAAAGTAAGAAATAATATTTTTTTTATCAAAAATCACGCTACAGAGAAATTAAAACATAATGCAACCGTAAGAAAGAAAATATTGGATACTCATTAAAAATTTAAATGTAATTATAGATATAATTCAAATTTCAAATTAATTAGAGTTGTATTTTAATTTCTATTAGGATTTTACAGTTTTACAATTTTGCTTAGATATTTATATTTTTGATAAAAGAAGTCAAGAATATTATAAAAAATGGGATTTAAAAAATTATTCTTAAAATAGGAGAATATTTACTATTCTAATAGAATATTAAATATATTGATCAATGATTTTTTATTTTGATCAATGCTTTATATGAAACTCTTAAATCGGTTTAATTGTATTAAGATATTGTATTTGTAAATCTGTTTTTTCTGCATACTTGCTAAATATGAAAATGTTTATAAATTACAAAGGGAAACATAAACGGAAGAATAAATATCTGAAAATTGTGTGATGTGTCATGTAACATGTGTGATATAAAATAGAATCATAGGCAAACCGTTAAACATAAAACTACAGAATTTGTTAAGTGACCTCTTTTTAGGCGTTGGTTGCATAAAAATTTCAAATAAATTAAAAATTAATCAAAAGATTAATATTATTCTTCGATGATTTTAGCATATATTTTATCCCACAAAAAGGTTTTTGCAGCTTTTTAAAATGAAAAAAACTATACAGTGATTTTTTAAAAACTGCCAATTTTATTTCTTTACAATTTTTTTAATTTTAATAATTTTTTCAAAATTAAATCCGATTTTGGAACAGTACTTTTTTGTATAAATAATACGGGCAACAAAAAAGCAATATTGTGGATATTTAATGTGAATATTTAATGTTAGAAAATTTCTTCAGTTTTTCACTTAGTAATGTAGTTTTAGCATATTTCAAAACGTTATTTAATTTTTAACATGATAGTGTTTTTAATTTGGTTTTTTTATGCAAATTGCGTATATAAAATTCATTATGCGTTGAATGCAACGCCTGATATAATCAAGCCGAACGAGAACTAGATACAGTGAGAACCAAATCTCGAACATTATCATGTTACGATGTACTTAGCATCTAGTGTTAACATGTTCTTAGTTTCTAGTTAAAAACATGTCTATCTTTCTTTCTCACTTTTGATTAACCGTCATTTTCTCTTTATTTATATAGCAAATTCTAAATATTTGGGTAAAAAATATAGGTTGACCAAAGCATGTAACTTTGTGTTGTAAAATATATGACGTACAATTTTTTAGAGATCATCCTACAGAAAATATAAAAATACTCAGAGAGTCAAGAAAGCTTATCTGATCATAGAACTGATAATTTTCTGAAATAGATAATAATTTCTGATAATATATAAAACCTGTAATCAGAAAATAATCCAAATTTCTTATTCAAATAGAATTCCTTTTTGAAAAAAAAAACGATTCGATCTTTTAATAAATGGTAGTATAAACACTAGAAATGTTTCTTTATAGATAATTCTTTACTGCTTGCCGTATTTTAATCCTTTTTATGTAAAGCATTCTCGCCGTAATCTTAAATTTCCAAGTAATCTATAAACTAAAATAAAATTTTTTTTTAATGCAATGACGGAGAATTGTTTCTTTGCCGTAAACATAATGAGGATTTAGCTGTTTGTCAGAAAACATTCTGTTATCATTCCTTAAAAACATTCCGTACGAAATCACTAGTAATCTTTCATTGAAATTCTTTTATAACAGGGAATAGAAGATTTTGTGTATTCTTAAAAGAACACAGAACGTCAAAGAAGAAATTATTTACCTTTCTATTTACTCTAAACGAAAAAGAAACCACATGATTTTCGAATTTAATTGTGAAACTTTTATTTTCATTTTTTAAATTTTACTTTCAGAACCACGAATTTGATACTAATTGAAATAACCCCAAATTTAAAATAATGCTTCAACGATATTGCATAAAATTCATAATCTATTATCTAAATCTACCGAATTTTTATTATCTGATTACAGCAGAATTTTCTTCGAAAAACAATGAATACATAAGAAAATTTAATAACAATAAAATTAAATTACTTGATATAAATAAACTGTGAAATGTGATAAAAATTGTTTTGTATAATGCTTTCTGAAGTTTGCGTACCCGTATAAAAAGACAGAAGAGACATCCACGAACCATCTTCTTACGTGGCAGTTAAGCTATAAAAATCGTACAGGTTGCAAGAGACCACCTTGTGTTTCGCGCAGGTAAAAATCCTTGCAGTCCCCCACATCCTAATGTGACCTTGGTATGACTCACAAATAACTAACTGACAGGGAGAGTTTCACATGAAGTCCAAATGCTCGGGTAAAGAGGGGGGGGGGGAGAAAAACATGAAAATGACAAACGGAAATATCTCTCTTAATTGCAGAGAAGGAATTTTTTTTGCGCTTATTTTTTCCATTATTTTTTTCTTCACGTATGAAATGAATGCAACAGACACCATCTTTGACAAGTGTCTACTCGGAATGTGAGGAATGAATTTTGCTGTTTTCATTAACGCTGGAATGCATGAACGAGGAAATATTGCTAAAAATTGTAGTACTTGTTTGGCAACAGCAGAGATTGCAATTGTTTTCTGTAAAAATTGTATAATAATTTTTCTTGGAGATGAAGTATTATTTTGAATATTTGTTTGTAAATTCTTCCCAAATTTGTTCCAAATAAAGAAAGTTCTGTAAAAACAAACAATATTTATTAATCTAATTATTGCATCTTTATAATGATAATAACTTTTTCTCTATAGATTTATCAGCTGGAAATAATATTAATGTCAGTTCTTCTTATGGAAATTATTCCTCATGTTTGTCCTTTAGATGTGATTGAAACAAATTGTATTAATTTTATTCAAAAACTAATCATGAAAATTCAATAAAGCATACTTTTCGTAATAATCACAAGAATGCCAATTCTGAATACAATTTCCGTTAAGCATAAAACGTCATATACTCTATGGAACTATCAGTGAATTCTATGACTAACAAATAATATTCCGTAAAATTTCATGAATGAATTACGAATAGAAATATCCTCCATTCTTGCAAAATACGTAAATCTGCTGTTTTCTATTTATATATTTTATAAGCATAACTTCTAAAAAAATAGTGAAAGATAAATTCTTTCCTTAAATATTAATAATCTATAATTATAAAAGGAAACGTATATCAGTGTATGAATGTGCAATATCTAGATAAATCTATTATGACTATGATTCAAAAATTGGCACAAAGATAGTCATAATGGTCGTTCAATATATTACTTCCAAATTTTAAAATTTAATGCAGAAATTTTTTTTAAAATTTAATATATAGTATTGATGTGGAAAATTTTTTGAAAGCATTTCCAGTAGTATGGTTTATGATAACTGTAGAAATAAATAGATACGTCATCAGATAGAAAAACAATTAATGTTCTATAAAAAAAATTTCACCTCTGGTGGCAATTATGAAATTTAGAGAAACTTTTGAAGAGATAATTACTTTTTCTGAAATATTATATGAATGAAACCTAAAATTTCTAAATCCGACATTCTATTCATATATTTTCAAATTTCTTTCGAATATTTCTGCAGGATTTAAAACAAAAATTATCAATATATATATTTTTGAATGATTTTAAATTAATTGATTTTCAGAGGAATGCCAAGTTTTTTAACCTAATCGGGGAAAAAAAATATGGATTTTTGAAAATTATTTTTATATAATTTAAATTCTGATTGTATCGTTTGCAGCGAACTTTTTAATTTTATTGTGTCTCTGTCTCGTTTTAGCGCTTCTTCATTTTCAATTATTTGTTTTGATTTTTATCGCTTGCAGTTTACCAGACTATATTATTGTCACAAAGAAAAAAAAAATTCAAAATCAATATTTTTTCTTTAGGGTTTTGTTATGCATGTGTGTGTATTATTGTGATCTTGGTTTCCTTAATATTCGTCATGTTACGAACACCTTGAGAGATCTGCTGGTTATTAAGATTTCCTGATCCATGGGAGGAACTTCTTAAACAGTTTAACTTAAAATCGATATATGCCTGCCATATCTGTTATCTGACATCAATAGAATGAATGATAAAAATGTATACTTTCTGCATATTTTTTTTTGTTTCTTAACACTTCTGAAAACAGCCAAATCTATTACAAATTTCTTTAAAATCTGTCTATGTATTTTTTCTAAGAAAATTGTTTAACGCTCTGTTCAAGCATAACAATTTTCTATTAATGGGCGGATTCTTATGTTCGACTTTCAAAATAATTAACGCCCAAATATTGAAGCTAATTTTTAAGTACATTAACTTCTTTGAAATTTGAAAACCAATAAATTCTAATTAAAAAAATCCTCTTCAGCGTTAAAGCTCATCAATTCTGCCATTCTTTGAATCAGAACGTTTCTTCTTCGTTGTTTTTATCGCTGCAACCTTTTTTTCTCGGTAGTTACAAAAACTGCGTCGAATGTTTTGCAAGCCCAGTAAGCAACACCCTAGGTCTATTTTTTCTAGTGGGTTTAATTGTCTTTTGTTTAAGCAATTCAAACCCTCCGACGTCGTGCATAATAAAAAAAAAGGAAAATGGAAAAAGTTGTTTTATGTGAATGTTTTTGTCGCGAAGATCCTTTAAAACTGACAATTTATTAAATTAATGGATATGCATTCAGATGTCAGGAAGGAAAACATTGAGTTTATATTCAAATAAATTTATTATTTCTTACTGAAAGAAAAGGATGTTATAAGAATGATAAAAATAAATTGTTATTTCCAGTTAAATGTGATTTTTTTTGTTTTGTTTTGGAAAACAGTTTTAGAATTTTTTCAGAAAAATTATATAATATATCAAATACAGACAATCTTAAGTTTTTGCTGAATTTGAACAATCCCCTAGAAAGGACAGTACCATAATTTCAATTCCGTAAAGTATTGAATCTTAACTATGTGAAATGATTTAGGAATTCATTTTTTGACTTAATGCTATGTGGTTGCAGATACTGAACAATTATTTACTTTTAGATATTTCCAATCAAATATTTTCGTAAAAGGCTAATAGTCCTTAAGACGTTTTAAAGTTAAATCTGCTGCAATGTTATTATTAAATTCTTTGCAAAAAACATATTTAACCACAATTTACTATAATAATTTTTTTTAAATAACTAAAGATACGATTAGGAGATTTTTTTTCTTTTTGTTGTTGTCCAAAAGTTGCTCAGTGTGAATCATAAACAGTTGCCTAAATAAGAATATTTAAATCAACAAGGAATAATATCTTAAATTAAAGGGATAGTCCATAAAGCAATTAACGTCATTGGCAATTCTCATAATTTGAAGTGCAATAAAATAATAACAAAGTGATTAAATCTCGATATAAAAAGGATAAAAACAAAGACTATGATTTTGTATTATATATAAGGAAATAAAGGAAAAAGAAGAAATGATGTCTATTAATAATAAAAATGAATGTGCACGTGTGTCTGTGTATTGATAATGTATAGCCCAAACCGTTTGACTTAATGTACCAAATCTGACACATACATACTTTGGAAAGAGGATATTGGCCCCTTGGGATGAAAGTTTTTTGAAATTTTAATTAATTTAAAACTAAGGGAAATTTTGAACTTTTTCGCGATAATTTTCAAAAAAATATCTGTATAAAAATAACTTTTCATTATCTTAAAATTCAAAACGTTATCTTTTCAATGACATCAATGTTTTTGGTTGCATAATATTTTCCTACTTAAAATAATAATAAGAAAAAATTTTGAAACTTACTATTAATTGTTGTACTTACAATTAAAGTTCAACTTTAAAATCACGCAATGGTCAAAAAATTTTAAAGTTTGCCAATTTTTAAATACTGTTACTTTTTTCTGCGATATAATTGTATGTATGAAAAATAGAAGGGTGTTAGATTTTTAACACAATATAAATTTATATATCTGTCAAAATTTGTTTAAAATATTTTACTAGGTAAATCACTAAGATCAATTTGCATAAAATATTTAATTGAAACTTTTAGCAACCATTAATCTCAGCGAACCAGTTGATCCCTAAAGATGACTAGTGGCACATGAAGTGTATTTTGATTCTACATAGCATGCTGACGCGAATTAACACATTTTCAGCCATGTTTCAACTTTAAAGTGTATTTTTTTAAAAGTTATTGGTTATAATTTTGAAGAAAAATAATTACAAAATAATTTACTACTTTTTTAAAACTAAGGTTATTTCTCATCACTGTGAATTACAAAATGCTTAAATTATTCAAATTTATCAACCTTTCCCCAAGAAGAAAAGAAATAAAGGGAAAAGAATTTTAAGCTGGAGCAAATATCAAAAATGTATAAAAGATTTTATTTCAGAGAAAAAAAAATTTAAATTCCATTGATGCAAAATGCATTTATTGCTTTAGCTAATAAAACCATATGAATACAGATTTTCAAAAGGATGAAATAAAAGGGAATTGTTTTTCCATCCTTATTGCAAACAAATAAACCCCTTAATTTGAAATACGAGGCAATAAACTTGATTTTAAAGAGTATTTGGTACAAAAGCTCGGTTCGCCAAGCTCATTTTAAAATAGAACACGAGGTCAGTCGAATTGACCACAAGACGAAAAACAAAAAGAAATGATTATGAAGAGTCTAAAAATAGAGCAGATGAGAAGAAGAAGCTACCTCAAACTTTCAGTGTCTGATATGCTGTCGCCAGTTGCTGCAACTGAACAAGCAAAATGGCGAGTTCGAGTTTGCTTTTGCGAGGGCGTGATTAATTGGAATGTAATGGAATTGTTCCAATGTAAGAACAATCTTAATGGTTCACGTGTATTCATAATGTGAGGTCATAAAATATTACATAAGAATGCATCGAATTAGTGAGAATGACTTTAAAACAGAACATTAGAAGAACAAAATATAAGAAGAAGAAATTTTGCTAATTTTTTTTTGACAAAATTGCTGAAATCAATTACATGAGAACTTCAAGATGGAAATTTTAGAATGAACTGTTATCAATTGTTATATTGAGCTTCCACGAGTATAAATTACTTTGATTGTAAACCTGAAATTTCTGATACCAATCTTGAATAATATTTTGAAGAATTCGCAAACAAAGAGTAAATTGTTAGATTAAATCAAAAAAACTGATAAACATTTTGATTGTTATCACAAAAACACGGATAAGCGCAAAACTTTCACTATTCATCTGTTAATAGATAAGATTTTCTGTAAAAAATAAAATGTTTTTATATCACATTTTTTATTTAAGATATCTCATTTTGTTAACTAAAATTTCTACTGTTTCTAAATCTTCAATGTTTGAATTTTAAATAAGAAAAAAAAATGACTTTCACAACAAATTAAATATATTGATATTTTGATATCAATCATTTTGAGGCTTAATTTGTTAAAATTTTAGTATTCTCTGTATTTCTATCGAAAACATAATATTGTAATTTCAATATGATAAAATGTACTATATGCTGGCATTGTATTTATAAATTGCGACATGCATCATATGACATACATGATTGAAAATCTTACAAAACTCTATATAGGTTAGATTTTTGGAACTAAGTTAGTGAAACTTGGCAGTTTTTTTCTTCATTTCAATTTTTAAAAATATGTTTTCCAATACTATTCATTTTTAGTGCTGCATTTATACTCGTGTACATTGCAATGGCATGAAAGATATTTTTTTTGTGTGTTTAAACATTATTATTTCTATATAATTCAAAATAGAATTTACAAATAAAAGAAAATTAGATGAATCAAGCCAAAATTATCATCATGATGAGTTTCGAACTAGAGATTCGATTCTCTTTTAATATTTTTAAAGAGCGCCATAGTTTAAATATTGATCCGCTTTTACAAACATTTAAAAATCATTACATGTTTGAAATTTATTTGAAGCGTTAATAGAATGATATCTTGGAATTAATATAAAATATCATGCAATTATTAAACCGTGAATTAAAAAAAGAACCAACTAAACCGAATTCCAAGAAAAATATAAGATAAATAGATCAAACTTCTTAAAAAGTCATATTTGTTTTTAGAACAATCTATTTTTAGAAAGTAATTTTTTGAAAGATAAAAAGCTTCATCTGCATTTAAATATCAAATCAAATCTATATACGTTACAAATTGAAATTCGTCCCACACAAATCATACAGTATCTCACGAATTTCTCCTGAAGAAAAACATGTAATTATCCAATTATTTGTCCCCAAATTGCTTCAGAGATCCACCACCTACGCCAGTAACCAGAATTACGTAAGCAAAAGCTGCCATCCGTGATGCAATGAACCTTTTTCGAAGTCTGCAAACTATATTTCGAGCCATAGCCATTATCTGATCACAGTTAAAACACCCGAAACCAAAGAAAAAAAATGAAAAAGCGCTTTTGCATGAAAGAAATTTCCAATCACGGCCGTCTATCTAAACAATATGTAGCGAAACGAAAAAGAAAAGAAAAATCCGCACGTGTTTCTAAAATTAGGAAGTCTACTTTGACGTCATTAAAATTCGTGAGAAAAGAGGATTTGTGGAAAGAGAAAAGCTGTATGCTTCAGTAAAAGTCAATAAATTAGCATCGTCTTCATGCGCGTCACTTCTCAGATATGACGGAAAGGGGTGCCCATGGTAACCCAATATTGTTTTGAAATGGCAGCACCTGCAGGCGATGCAATGTTTTCACTCATAATTGTCTGTTTTGATTATCATTCTTTTTTACATTTTAAAAGAACAACTGAAATAAAAAACAGTGTTCTTATTGTTGGTGTAAAAAAAGATTACTGTTTTCCGGCAACTTAATTTTCAAAATATTTTCACTTAAAACAATAGAACTTCACTGAAACTTGTGTTGTTTTATGATTGGCAAAGTATTTAAAGAGAAAAAGCAAAAAATAACTACTTCAAAAGAAAAGTAAAACTTATTATTTTTTTTAAAAAAAGATATGGCATTTTTGTTGTTGTTCAGTGCTATTATTCTATTGTTTCCTTGAGAAACTTTAAAATAATTGTTGGTAAAGAAGATAGCTATCCATCATTAAGAAAAGTAATCATCATGCTATTAGTAGTTGCTATGGCTACTGGAAGGAACCGTTAAAATGCAGACCACAAATGACGTTCTAATAAGCTTCATGCACGTACGAATACACCACGAAAATGATTTTCACGAATTCTTTTTAAGATTCACCATGCACTGCGTTTCAAGAAATGTGACCGAAATATAACTTCAGGTTTCTGAGGTTTTTCAACTTTTGGAAAGCGGTACAGCTATATAAAAATCTATTCATTATTATTCATATAGATTTTGCATAATATGTCGTAACATTTCTTGTATATACAACACTTTAATTTCTGAATATTGTTAGGCGAATAAAAATAATTCGAAACTGATATATACTTAAAGAAATTAATACGAAATGGTTTGTTAATTTTTTTTCAATTATAACGATGAAAAGTCTCCTTTTAGAATTAATGCATCTTTATTTTCTTTGAATTGAAGAAGCGCGCTTTTAAGAACATAAAATGACATTGCAAAACAATCATTATGAACGCCATTATAATTTTGAAAGCTATCTTATAAAAAAAATCATGACGTCACAGCACAGTGTGAAGAAACAGGCAATAACCTGAACAGATTCTAATGATAAATACGACATATTTATAATATAACTAATAACATTAGCAATCTGAAAACGATTTTTTTAAAATTAATTTTCATTTTAGTTTTCTGACATGAATCGTTCATTTTCACTCGAAACATTATGCAGAAATTAAAAGAAATAGTAAAAGAAAACACCAAGATAGAATAAAAAATAATGGAATGTGTCAACTCTAACTCTTTCAGTTACTATAAGAGAAAATGAATATTCTAAAGTACCCCCCCCCCCTCCATTTAGGTTTTTTCTTTTTAAATATCGACTTGAATGATGAAGGCAAATTATAAAAAAGAATGTAAACCAAAATTTTTTTGAAAAAGAAAATTACAGAACAGTTTCAAAAACTATGAATAGGATTGTAATAATAGAAGACATACTGTTGCCAATCTAGTTGATTAATCATTTTGCGATCCCTAGATAGTTTCGAAAATTCTTTAAATAAATGAAAGTAAGCCTCAAAAAATAATTAAATTCTCAGTTATCTTTCTTAAAATAAATTTTATTATTCTTGTAAGAAGAGATTAACTGACAAATTGCGTTGTTTTTAAAAATCTAGAGAAGCTTGAAGCAATGGGAATGATCAATTACTTACTTCTTTTAAGCAGTGCAGAAATAACAATTTAGATACTTCTAAAAACAACGATGACAAGTAAATTGAGCGTTAGAGATTAAATGCATAAGATGCATTTAGTAAGCTATCTCTTAATAAAACAGTTCATCATTCGAAAAGTAAACTCGTTACGTTCTTAGGGCGTTTTTTGATTATAGCAATGGTTGCTAAGCAATGCCCCCTTTTATAAGATATTATGAATGACAAAAATGTTCAGGTAGCAATAATTACTAGGAAATTATTTATTTACTTTGTGAGGTTAAAATTAACTCAGTATAGTAAATGTTTCTTATTGATTCACCTATTATTTCTGAATTGAGTGATGTGACAAGGATGATGAAAAAATTCGTTCAAAATGCTATATAGGGCAGGCAGATAGATCTACAGCTGACAAATTCAAAACGAGGGTATTTCTTTGGTAACAGATGCTTATTAAAAGATTTTTCAACATTTGTATTAGAATTTTATTTAGAAATTAATATGATACCAATATTTTCCCAAATAATTTCGAAGTATATTATTATTATTATATTTAGAAAATATTATTATATTATTCGGAATATTTACCATTTTCCCACCATTTATATATTCAAACAGTCAGATTTTCAGTGAACCAATTTTACTGCTGTGTAATTTTTTTTAAAGGTTAATAAATTTTTAAAGGATTTTTAGGTATAACTTACAACAATATTTTCCACAGTTTTAACTATGTATTTATATCAAAGCACGCTATGGGGATTTGAGATGTATTTGATCTGTGAACGTTTTAGCCGCTATTTAACAAAGAATAAATTTTAAAAATAATATAAAACTAGACAAATCAAGCATAAAATGTCATCATGTTATCGGATAGTGGTTCGAATCTCTTTGAATTTTTAAAAAATAGATAAATACATATAACGGTAAAATTTTTAAAATTAAAAAGTTAAATTTCATGGAATTTAAAATTTTAATTTTTGTGTAGTTGATAATTTTTGTATTTAAATATGTTTTATTTCTATATTTTTTTAATCATAGAATTCTAAATTATAAACCGTTTTCTAAGCCTTATGTTTGCATATAAATATATCTTTAAAAGAATGTGGTAAGCATTCTGATAGGGATTTCTTTACACATGTCGATTTAGGTAATGGGAAAATAAGTTTGTTTCAAAAGAATTTGTTTAGGATGACAGATTTTTATCCCTTCATTCGGAGTGTGGTAACTTGTCGGCTTCAACAATTTTACAGAGTTTATGTTGCATTAATTAAATGAAAAAAGGTGGAACAGAATCAGGAAATAAGATAATATTTTAGAATGAAGTTAATATGGGCTGAATTAAGATAAAAATTAAGAAATTAATTATGATTTTATATATATATGTAATGATATTTTAACTCTAATTTCAATTTAATTAATTTTCAAGATTTTATCTTCATTTAGCCCATAGTAACTTTATTGTAAAATATTCTCTTATTTCGTGATCCAATTCCACTGTCTCTACTTAATTAATTCAAGAGAAACTTTGTTAAATTGCAGAATCAGCAAAAAGTTTAACTTTCCCACACTCCGCGTGAAGAGGCAAAATACCGCTGCTGAGGCAAATTCTTTCTTAAAAGATCCCTGTGTTTCCCTTACATGTGATTGACATGCGTCAGAAATCCCTATCAGAATCTTATTAATATATTAGCACTATGAAGAAATTTTTTCCCTATCAAAATCATAGGTTATATAAGGCCAGGGATAAAATGTCCAAGAGCTTTTTCCTCATTCCTTTTCTGTGTCGTTCTGTGTGCTCATCGCTTGTACATATGCCTGCTTCTTAAAAATGAAATAAAACGACGTCACGAAATAGTAAGTCTCTTCACTGTCTTCAAACTGCATTCTGCTTCACAACAAATAATGTTATATATATATATATATATATATATATATATATATATATATATATATATATATATATTACGTTACGTTACGATTTCCATCATGCTGCATTTATAAGCTATATACTTACTTTATTACTTGCAAAAAAATTTATTTAGTTTAATAAGTAAGTTTAAGTTAAGTAAAATTAAGTAACTGATGCAAAATATATCGACTGTTATCGATCATTCCAGCAACATGAATATTAAGGATTCTAATTTTAGACATAATTCAATTACTCGTTATATTTCGAATATTTTTTAATAACACGAAATATTTATTGGCATATGAAATAAGCTCTGTAGGATAAAGAAGCAATTATTATGCTAAATTTACATTTACAGTAATCCACGCTACTTCTATAATTTTTTTTTCTTTCTTAATCATTTAGAAGAAATGAATTTTGAAACAGATTAAATATCAATATCAAGTATATAGATATATTGTTTTATAATTCTAAATATGCCACTTTTTGATTTAAAAAATGTCTAATTCTATATGATCACGCTCACTTGCAGCTCCAGCTCCACCCGGGATGGCGAAAGAGGAAACCCTCAGTTCAGACTGAGTTCTCATGCGAGCTGGATCCAGAGATAGATGCTCTTCTACTAAGCAGGAAACGAAATTCTCTGATTTACTATTGTTCACACTTACCTCCTATTAAGCGAGGGTGTGATCCAATGTTAAACGGTTTCACAATAAACTGCTTTAAAAAGTCACACTCCACTACTTTTTTATTGAGCTACAGATACTATAGTTAAATAATATTTAGATTGCATTAAAAGTTTTATCATTTTATTTTTTAATTTTCATGAAAATGATTCGCAATTACATAATTTCCTATCTCAATTTGTCAAAATTTTCTGCTTAAAACTGCTTGGATAGAAATTGAATGAAAATCAATAGAAATATATCCAGTTTTGGATATTTTAGGAAGAGGAAACTAATAGCATTATGTGGAGAGTTTAATTCCTCCCAGGATGTGCATATATTTTTCGAAATTTCGCTTTTTTTTTGTATTTCTCTTAATGATAAAATAAAATCTGCATAATAAAACTGCGCATTCTTATTTACTTGAGTAGTTTATTTGCTCTCGAATAGTTTAATACTTAAGATAATATGCAATACTTAGAGGAATTTTGAAACATGCTTGTTGATTAAAAAAAAGTAATAAATAAGCAGATTGCAAAAATATTTATTAAAAGAATTTCCAATGTTGCCGAGCACCCTGTGGTCCGATCAAAGGACGGCCATGATCAAAGCATATCTTATACTTGGAAAATGGCTCTACCACTTGGTATTTCCGGAGGGCTTCGGTGTAAATGAGTCGGCTGCCGGTCTCCGGTTTTGTCTTTTGGTGGCCTGCGGTTTTCTTTGGTGCCTTCCTACTGGGTGGGTTGCTTCGCGGCGGCCCTTTCGGCTTCAGCTTGGGCGAGATTTAGTCTCTGTATTGTATTACCCGAACAGTTTTCAGAATATATGCAGAGGGCCATTATGAACATCACTAAGAGAAATGTATAAAATGTATGAAAAATATGAATGAACAGAAGAATAAAATCGTATTCAGGCCGTTTAAATTTGTCCATATTTGATAGTGATATCTAAAGTTTTAAATAGCGTTTACTCACAACTATCTCTTACATAACGCAAGCCATGGGTTTTTCAATTTTGTGAGAAAGGGAAATCCAAATTAACAATAACAGATATTAAAGAAGGTTGAATAATGATAAAAATTATTCAAAGATTTATCGGTATGAATAAGAATATAAATCGGCTTTCTGTTTTAATCAAATTTTGAACGAAATTCTTCTTCTATTCATGAATGAATGAAAATACATATTTATCCGATTAACAGCTTTCAAGGGACCAGAAATATAATGCTATAAATAAGAGGAAAGCATAAATCGTCGGAAGTCACATTAATTATCACTTCATTCGAGAGAATTAGTAAAAGGTATTGCAAATAACGTGGAAATATTAAAGATAGTTACATATAACTGGGGCAATATTGTAATGATGCCCCGCGTCAGAAATCCAAATAAACTATTCCCAAGTTTAAGATTTTTGGTAGCGCAACTGTGTCACAATAAAGGAAATTGAGAACTTCAATCCGAAACTGCTTAAGAACATCAGATCCCGGTGATTCTTCTGCGATAAGACTACTACCTACAGTTTTACCACACCAATTTGACCCTGGACAATTTTTTGCAGATTTATTTCTTTATGTAAAATTCATTCTTTTTCCCCTTCTTTTACTTCATTTTTTTAATTGGCTTTAAAACCTACCTTTTCAATTAGCTATTAAACGTACTAAGTACACTTGAATTTTTAAGCACAACCATCGTATTAAGTAATGTTATTTTCAAGCTATTTCTTCAATCTTAATGTCTGGAGACTAAGAACCTTGAGTTCAAGCACTCTATCCACCTTCCCGAAATCGATAGAATTTTTTTTTAATTCTTCAATCTTCCTGTATATCTCCTTAAGATATCTTTAGAAGGTCTTTCTTTAAGAACGTTACAATACTGCTTCCCAGCACGGTTAATTATATCCCCAGAAAGACCGATTTACAATCATCTGTATTAGATGCTGCTCGGGTGCCGAGCAAGTAATCTCAGAGCTTGGCGACAAACTTGTTGAACATTTGGCGATTTGGTGACGAATGTGGCGAATTTGGCGTAAAAATAGATAATGCTGGAAACTTCGAGAATTTTAACGATTCATCCAATAGGAACTGAGATACGCCTGATTGGTCGAGAAACTTCTCGGCCCGCCTCCTGGGAACTATAGAAGGCCGGCAGTCTCAAGCTGAAGTGTTTGTGTTTACAGCAGTGCTTTGAGTTCAACCCTAGTTAATAGTTGAACGAGTTCACTCTCTCTGAGTGGTACGGCCAGATTATCGTTGTTGTGCTGCGCTGTACTACTACATACTGCTGTGTGTTGCTTGTGTGCGTCTCCGGTTGTGAATTTGCCTGCGTATCAGTGACTTCTTGTTAAATAAAGTCGTCGTTTGAGGTCTGTTGACTGTGTGTCTCCATACATCCACTACACGAACCCGTTAACTTTACGGATTTACAGTCGGAAGTTCCGTAACAATATAATTGTGTAATATTTTTCATGTTAAAATACTATTTAAAACTAACTTTAAAAATACAATTAAGAACTTGCAGAAAACCCTTCTTCTTTTTATTTTTTTCACATGGAGTAACTGTAATTACTTCATGCAGTTCGTAAATTAAAAATGACGGAGAAATAATGAATTTGTAATAAAACTTCCGAATTTTTTTACCTTAAAAAGGGAGATATATTAAAATACATAGTACTAGGATTAATTTCATGCAACAATAATGCAAATAAAAAAATCTCAAAAAATTAATTTTTTAAAATTATTAAAAAACTAACTCTGCAGAAATGTGACAGGGAAAATTTGCTATACTTTTTCATAAATGTAATTAAAATGCAGAATTAAAAATTTGTAATCAAGTAATTTCTTAAATTTTCATAACAAATTAAAAAAAAATTGAAAACTCAGCAGTCGTTTCGATTTATTTCTGTCATATATTGTAATTAGTAGAGTCGTTCACAATTACCTCAATACACAATTATTACGGTCTCTCCTACCTTATACACTAACTTCTACATTTTAGAGTTACTAGCTCTTCAGATACATCTTTCAAAACGATTATTATTACTATTCACTAAAGTCTAAATCAATGAGATTAATAAAACTACCTAGATATAAAAGCTAATTAATGTCTGATTCTACTAATATTTGAGGCAGAAAGGTTATTTTAATCAAATGAAAAGAAATCCTTGAAAAATTAGATCTATACAGTAACTTTGAAATATCTGTAGAAATGGAGGACCAAAAATGGTAAAAATTAACGCCGAAAGTCGTTGGAACAATTTTTATTTACAAGAGAGCCTACATATAATTTAAAATTAATAAGCATTATATTTCTGCGCGAACAAACTTTTTGGTTTACTTATAAAAAAAATCAGTCATTCGTTGTTGTTTTTTTGTGTGTGTGTGTATGTGTTAAAAACATTTCTTTTTTATTATTGAATGTTTTTAACAACTTTTTAAAATTAGTAATTGTGTACAATTGGGAACTATTGCATTAAAAAAAAGAACAACAAATATAAAATTTATACTTTAACTGTAATTTGCTTTCTGCTGTCATATATGCCATTTTAGGGAAATTTTGCTTTCCATATAATTATTTTAAACCTCCCTCTCCCCCCTGGTGAGGGGGAGGGGGAGGTCTTCTTATAAAAGAAGCCCATCATATTATAAATGTTAATTACTATTTCAGTATTTCCACTGGCGGATTTGGGCATTTTGTGGCCCTAGCCATTGCACAGTATGAGCATCCTTTTCCAACATGTCAATTGACTTTGACACTTTATCACATTTTTAATTTAATCTCGTGATTAAATTAAAAATTAATCATTTATTTTAGATTAAGTTTTTGCATTAGTAACTCTGTGAAAACGTGCATTTTATTTGCTTTTTATTAATCATTACTTAGGAATAACCGACAAAGATATTTGCAAGCAAAATTGTTTAAGAGGACACTTGGGATTTATGAATGCTTAAGTAACTAAATAAAATGGGAAATAATATTATCAATTATACTTCATATTTCTAATTATACTTTATTTTTCTAATATTGCATATCTCATAACTTTGTCTTTTTTTATAGATTTATTGAAATTTAGGTTAAGATATAATTAAATTTTTCCACTGTATCTTATCAGTTCAGCGGGTCTAGGAAGCTACCTAGTTTCCTTTTTTTTTTGAAGTCCACCACTGATTATTCTCAATTTCATAATTAATTTCGTAGATGAAATATCTAATTTTTCTAAACCAGATTGGAAAAATCCTTATAAAATTCATATATTTCATATAATTCATATATATAATGATAAATATTAATAAAAATGACTATAAAGGAAGGGGTCTCAACTTTTCTCAAAACCTCCTTTATTTAACACTCTTCTGTTTTCAAGACGTAGCAACTCTATATTTGATTCTCTTGCATTTCCATAGACGTCACTAACTCTTTATCCAAAAAAGCACCAGGTTGTATCATGATAAAATAAAGCGGAATACACGAAATTTTTATACAAACTTTTGTTTCATACAATCATATTGACCGACGGGGGTTCAGCTTATTTGTTAAGCCAAGAATTCAATGACAATGAAGTTATTGAAAAATCTTTTTATAGAAGATTTAATCTCAGAGGAGTGAGATAACAATGAACAACACGTGCGTCAGAAGCTTCGGAAACAAAGTTATTGATCTAAAACTTCCCAGCTGCGCAGCAGAAGTCTGCTCTTCTTTTTATTTGTGCGCTCTGCTTTTTCCCTGATCGAGAAACATTATTTTTGACTTACAAATAAATTATGTTGAGAACACTTATAATAAATACGATTTTCAATTTATATACATAGTTTGATCAATAACGCATCTTTTAAACCAAAGATTTTGTTATTAATAATTATAATGAAAAACTCATAGATATTCTGATTTATTGCAAATGCAATTCGCATAAGTTGTTTGGGGTTTGGGGGTTGAATTGGGAAATTGGAATGGTTCATGTGATCAAATAGAAATGTTAACGAACTTTTTTCCCATTGGTATGTGACAGTGGATCAGAACAGCTTCTTCAAATTTTCTGAAAAAAGTGGTAAGAAAACTTAACTCATTGTTATTTCCGATCAAATGACTAAATTGCAATTGGATTAGAAAAAAATAATTCTTAAATATCTAAATGAAACATTTAATATAAAATCTTCCAACAATCTTTGGGATGAAGTATTTATCGTATTTAAGAAACCAGCAAACAAATCTCTCTCTCTCTCTCTATATATATATATATATATATATGTATATTTATTTGTAGTTGAACATAAATACATATACATATGTAGGATGGAAGCCTAGCTACCGTTTGAGTTCCAAGGCGAATGAAATAGTCAAGTTGTACATTTCATAATTTAATGGAAAACAAACAAACATAAAGACGGCACGACATAAAATTAAGAAGTAAAGAGTTCGAAGGGCGGTTTTTGCCCATTTACATCAAGTTGGTTAACATCGCAGAAATTCAGACATTCAGTTACGTCCTACACAAACACCAAGTCCAATGTTTCACTTTCGCTCGCTCAAGCTCATGTCCGTGTGACGTCAGCTGGTGGATAGAAGGTAGATGCAGTGCCACCTGGTGGTTCGCGGAACAAGGATACCACACACACACACACACACACACATATATATATATATATACACACTAGCCCCAAAAAAACTTTTGAAATTTTAACTTCGATTTAACCACGAGAGTCATAATTTGTACAGAGAAAAAACGATAAACGATGCGACAATCTATATCGCGACACAAGAGCAAAAGAGGCAGAAAATATTTCCCTTCAGTGATTTTGCTATGACATTTCGATAGGGATTTCTTTGACACGCATAGACTAAGGAAAAGGAATCTTAGATATTTTTAAAAGAATGATATAAGCATTAAAAATTTTTATTCCTTCCGGAGAATGAGAAAATGCTAAGGTCACTAATTTTCTATAGCGCGTGTTAAAAAATAATTAAATAAAAAAAATGGGAATGAGATCAGGAAATAAGAGAACACTTTAGAATGAAGTTAACATGGGTTAATTTAAGATAAAATTTAGGAAACTGATTAATATATATATATATATATATATATATATATATATATATATATATATATATATATAGACAATAAAAAAGATTGCAAAATCGTTGAACATATATTGCTATTATTAAATTCATATTCTGTGTCTTAACACTGATTTTATTTCATGTCATGATTTTTTCTCACATAAAAAGTATGCAAAAGAAACAGAAAGCTTCCACATTTCAGAACTACACCAATTTTAAAATTATGTTTGTAAGTACAATAACCAGAAAGAAAGGAAAAAAAAAGGGGGGGAAATCTTATATTTTAAATGCGGTCCCGACATCAAAACTGTGGATTTTTATCACATTTTGCATTAAATCTGTCTGTCAGTCTCTATGTAAGCATGAAAACATGGTAACTGGAAGGCGCAACAAATTTTTGTGTTCAATTTGGCATAAATTTTTATTATTTAGAACTGTGAATCAGCATAAAATTTCTGAATAATAAGTTGACTTCTGACATTCTGTCTATATGAATTTTAGTAAAAGCTGTGCTCGCAAATGCAACAATTTAAAAGAGCAACTTTTTGTGCTGTATTATTCTTATGCCAAATGAATTCATAGGTATATGTGTGTCAAATTTTGAACAAACACAGTCAAAGGTAACTTTCTTATCGAACTATCTTTTTGTATACATGTGTACTCTGTAATTCAGATACACAATAAATTATAGATATGAAATTAGATATGTGATCTTGATATTATACATGTTTACATGCATTAAAATATGGACCCAATGAAATTGCAGAAAGAAGTCCAAAATCTTTAACAGATTCTGTACACTATATTCGGAGCTAAATATACAAACCACCATGCTGTGTTCAGAAAGTTGACAAATATACCAAATCAATCAGACTCTTAATTATACTAGACGTTATGCCAAGAAAAGAACATACACATCTCTTCCCTCGTCTTGCATTGAAAGCTACGTATAACAAATCAAGGTACCTAATATCAAATCTAAGTATAACATATCATAAGTTCAAAGAATTAAATATTTAGACAGACTGTGAATCGCCTTGTCTCCAGCGGGATTCGAACTTACGATCTCTTTATTAAGAGACCAGTGCTATGACCATTCGACCATAGAGAATCGTCTGCTTCTTTTCAATGCGGCAATATTTCAAATCAAGCAAATTGGATAATAGGAAATGACGCTTAAGAAATCTTATCATGTCTCTTTCTTTTAGCTATATTCATAGCGCACTGCTGTTAAAATTCGTTACATTACATTTACAGCTCATTTTATTCAGACATTATTTTTCTCCTTCATATGCATTTTAAATTACTGCATATTTTTGTACCATTGCACAAACTCTTTCCTCAATTTTATCCAAAAGTGAGACTATTATTAGCTTCACAATGAACTTTCACATTAGCATAAAAGAACAATTTTTTTTTTACATTTGTATTATTAATTGTTCTTTTCTATCAATGTTTCCTCTATAGGAGACGTATAAAAATTTAATTTTTGTATTTTTTGGTTATTCCCCGTCTGCAAGAAGCCAAAGCATTTTCATACAACTGCTCGCCTTATTTAATGAGTTTTTGTAAGTGGAAGTACACGCATAAACGCAATATTTAGGGAAATAAAAGCTTGTTCCACTTTTGGGGGCACTCTGTATATTTGATGACAAAAATATGTGACAATGCCTTTGAAACCTTTTCAATTCTTTACAATTTGTTATTGGAAAAAGGTTAAAGTTTGTTATCGATCGTTGTTGATCTGAAATTAGATTTTCCTAAAAAAATCGCAACCAGAAAAATCGATGCTTCAGAATCTCCCATAATTATCGGATCCTAAGCAATTGCCTATTTTACTTATTTCATAAGTTGGCACTGCATATTAGATATATCCAAAATTCCCTGTTTTATGTTGTCAAAATAGAGAAACCGATTTTTCTGTACAAAATTTCCCAATTTCATTAAAAGCTTTCGCAATGATGCTTTTCGAGCATTGATTTGAACTATAATTTTTGAAAAGGGGAGAGATAGGTTGTAATATCGTTAGATTAATACTTCCTCCAAAGTGTTGGAAGCTCTTGGGAACAGGTCTAATAAATTTAAACCGTAACCAGACTATGGGAAGACAATTCAGCCATTACTCCATTATATAAACTTCTACACCATATGGCGATAAGACGCTTACCTCACTATGCTATATTTGAGAAGATGTCTCATTCCACGAATCCAAGAATAAACCAGTTATCCCTTACACTGCAAATATAACTAATACAAACACTGAAAAAAAGTTGATTTGGATTTTTTCTTCTTAATTTTGAGGGAAAGTTTTTAAAAGGAAATACTAAAAAATATCTCTTCAACACGACTATTTTCATGTTATTATTTTTTAAAATCTATATTTAAATCAGATTCTACTAGCATGATTTTTCAAAATTTTTTCTTCTTTTATTTCATTTTTTCTGGAAAACTCACTTTTCAATGTAATAATTCATGCATTTAATTCTACCTAAGTTCTTAGAATAAGTTTCCAATCTCCTAAGGTTTATTTTACTAGAATATTTTTTATGATATATTTTATTTACTTCCTATCTTTTGAAATTATGTACAGAAAATTTGAAAAATTATTATTATTTTATATTTTGACAAGCGTGTTGTTTACTTACTTAAAAATATAACTAACTAAAATATAACTTGAAAACATATCTTTTTACTAATTATACATCTGTGCTTAGCCACTTTCACTGCATAGTCACATTTTTTTCTAAAATAAAGTTTTTTACATTCCATAGTCTCGTTGTTTTATGTATAGAAAGTGGTACAAATCATATGTATCGCAGGTATCCCGTTTGCGCATATAAAATAGGACTTTGTGATATTTCGTTACATCTAGAATTATAAAAATTGTCGCAATATAAAATATTAAAAATATGCTTTTTGCTATCTGAGCATACATACAATGCAATAAGTACATGCAATACTGCAGTTATTTGATGCATGAGACCTAGCAGCTAAGTATACATCGTTACACGCTCTTTCGCTTACGTATTAAGTTTGACTGATTCGTTTCACGTGAGCATGACATGAATGAATTATCCATTTTGTATCACGGACACAGTTAATAAAATTGAATAAAATATTAAATTAAACCAAAATATTATTATTTAACTCTTATTCTATAATGTTTATATTTTTGGCATTTTTTCTTTTTCTGTACGAAGAGTACAAAAATAAAGTACAGAAATGGCAAAAAAACGGCTTCGAGACTTCAATAAGAATTTCACATCGCAAAGAATTCTTAATGTGAAAATGCCATTTTTGAACTTATGCCTGTATGTCTGTCTGTGAATGCTATAAATTAAAAATGCACTAATAATAGATAATTTGTCAATCAATTGGCGTCGATCTTTGCATTCGTGTGTATATAAATGCAATACTTTCAAAATGAACTAGATGAATAAAATTTGGTATGCAATCCAAAATATGTCCTTCATTCTCTTCTCTATACTACGAAATTAAATATATTAAAAAAGTTTTGAAAATAGTAAAAAATTGTAGGGATAATGCTTTCCTTGACTTTTATCAGATTGCAGTTTTTATATATTTAAAAAAAACAAAAAAATAATCAATCATGCAAAAATCATTCTTCTAAACGAATATTTGACAAAGATATTCGACCATATAAATAACCCATTGGCCGCTGCATGCTCTAGAAATAGTCTGCTTCCAAGGTTAATCGTTCTAAAAATGCCTTCAGATATTTCAGCTGTGTCGACCGAACTCGTGTGCAGATTTTTTTTTATCCTCTCGCATTCTTGCATAAATTACTCGTTCCGATAAAAAGTGAAAGGGCAACCTGCAGACTGACTTCTGAAACATCGTTGCAACGAATCATCTTCTAAACTGATGTTAAAATGTCGTAAATTCCGCATCTAATAAACGAGTCCGAAACGATCGCCAAAAAGACGACGTCCCATTTCATATTCACGACGCGAGGTATCGCCTTTCCTTGATGAGGTGAAAGATAGGGGGAAACACGTGTCTGAATAATTACATCCAGTGAAGAAAACAAGAAAACATCTTTTTTTTTTTGTATTTGTAATAAGTTGGTTTCGGTGTTTTGGCATTACTGGTTTTGACTGTGGTAATAGTTGCGAGGATTACAGCAGCGTGGCGAGGGTAATTGGCGCTTGTTTATTTTTTCACTCTCCAGGGGTCCATTTCTTGCTTTAAAAATATGAAATAAAAACATAGTGGCATATAGCGACCAAGGGAGTCAAGGCGGATATATAGCACCAGAGAAATATAATATTAGTATACATATTTTATTTTTTAAAGACAAATATGACTAGTGGAAAGGGAAAAAAATATATATACTTTGTCCTGAGCACCGTTTCTTATGATTGTAAATATAAAATCAGCTTTATAACCAGTGGCAGATACAGACATTTTGTGGCCCTAATGTGGCATCACAGAAATATAATATTAATGTATATATTTTATGTTTTAAAAATAAATATGAGTAGTAAAAGAGACAAAAAAAAAACTATACTTTGACCTGGTCACCAATTCTTTTGATTGTAAATAGAAAAATATTGCTTTGGCGGCCAGTGGCAGATATAGGTGGTGTTGGGGTGGTCGGCTGTACACAAGTGGCAGATATAGGCAATTTGTGGCCCTAAATAAGTAATTAATTTAATAAATTTATCATTTTAATTTCACATTTCGAAATGTTTCTAAATAAATCAACTTGTTAATGATTTATTTTATGAAATTTATGAAAATGCAGTCATTATTTATTTATTTATTATGATCCAAAACTTTACAGTATCTACTTCTGTCCAAAATATCATTCAAACAGAAATTCGGTGCTTATGAATATTGTAATTAGTAAATAAATGCAATGAAACTTAAAGGAACCAGAGAATTTATGCTTTATAAAGCGCATTATCCTAACATTTTATAATTCACATAATTTGTGTCTTTTACGTTTTATTTCTTGGAACTAAGAAAATAAAATTTTTAAATCGATCTGCTTGAAGTCCTTTCACAAGGCAGCTATCTATTTTACATAGTCGAAAATCTGCCACTGTTAGTGACACCTCCTAAAACCTCGTTCCCATGGCCCATGTACGTCTTAATTTTCCCTCATTTGTGGTTAACCGGGGCTCGTTGATGTCTGCTCATTTTACCGACAGTTTATAAGAAGTCCCCGAACGATATCCACAGGTGATATTGTCTTACAATGGTTCAGATGGAATATTATAGACTTTATCAGCAAAAACAACGGCCATGGGAACGGAGCTCAAAACTGACGCTTGAATTCGCTGGTCTTTATTCCGTAATATTAAATGTAGGGCTAATTCATTTCCCTTTTACAATAAAACTCTTCTATGGGGTGTTTCCTCTCAACGGCCATTTTCTTGTATTCTTTTTTTATCACAGGATTTGTAGTCCACAGAATAATGTAAAAAACCCCTAGGATCAAGTACTAGAACCCCTTCGAGCAACGGTAATAATCAATGAAATTAATTACTGAGATCTCCCTGACTTTGGCACTTTGATTATGGAACGAAGGGGAAAAAATACGGGACAAAAAGTCCATTGCTCTTAAAAATAACAACAGAAGTAGACTAATATTAATGAACATTTTTGGAATGTAGGGCAAAAGACAATTTTACCTTTTACAAAAATAAGAGTAAAAACATGTATGTTCATAGAGCAAGAAGCCATTTTAATCACAAGTAATCTTTTGATCTCTAAATGACGTGAAAGCTGTTTTTCTTTTAAAAACATAGACAAGCTTACAGCAATACTAGTCGGCGTGGTAAAGTTAAATTGGGAGAAACTTAATCAAATATTTCAGATTAGAATAAAGATAAACTGATAAAAAAATTAACTTGTTTATTCGTCAGGCATTGGGAAAAATAAATGATATTATTGTTCATCTCTTACAACAATAGATAGAAACAGCAAAGTACAGACATACGCTTTCCTTCTCGATACCCTGAATATATTTAAGAATCATGATTACGGCAATTAATTAAAAGATGGAATATTTAAGTTGGTAAATAAGAATGTTAAATTAATAAAATATAATCACTTACTATAAAGGTGGGTTTACACTCGGCTAGTTATAAGCCGGCCAATAAGACAACGCATGCGCAGAAAAGGACTGATTTATGTTTGCCACAATTTCGTAAGATAAAGATTCAGGCATTCCATGCTTAGCTATAAATTGCCATTTTGGCGTCCATGGATTTTTCTTTTTCACGGCGTATCATATTAAAATGATGGATATTTGCACGAAGAAACATGGTAAAATAAAAATAAAAAATGGTCAACATATCTAAATTTAGAAAACAATAGAAAAAAAAAGGCAAATAAAATGAAAAAAAAAAAAAACCCACAACCTCTCATCAGAAAAAACAAAAATAAAAAAAAATGTCGGAATTATTCTATGATAAGTAATCGATTTTTTCATGCAAATAAATAAATAAAATGAAAAAATGGCCAAGTTCTACAAACGCATGCGCAATACTTGCCTTGGACCGAACAGCCTTTTTCAACCTTTCTACGCATGCGCTGTCTACTGGTAGTCTTATAACTGGCCGAATGTAAACCTACCTTAATTTCGATTAATGTAATAAGAGTGTATGAGATTTATATTCAGAGAAAATAAATGTACAAATATAGTTCAACTCGGGTCAAAACCCATTTGTCATGAACAAAAATAAAATACTCTTGGAAATAGTATAAATAAATTTTCTTTATCCTGGACTGGCGTCCCTCTTCTCTCAGCCGCGAAGATCTTGGTCTTTCCGTGGTTTGATTATCAACGAATCTAATTGAGATGTATTTTCCAATTTAAAAATCCAAGCAAACACACAAAATGGCTCTTTTTCTTAAAAAAAATTAACAAATAAAAGTTGGATTTTAAAGTCACTTTCTCTTTTCTCAAAATTCATTGTGCCAGAAAAAATGATTAGGTATCTATTTTCGACGAATCCATTAAGTATTTTGTTTCCCGCGAATGAAACCTTTCATCAAAGTTATCAACGCTTTTGAATGGCCATTGTTGTGAAGATTCACTTTAAGTAAATTAAATGCTTTTGATTACTAAGAAAGAAGTAAAAAAAAATTAACTTTAGTATTTCCATGAATGGGTCAAAATACTGATAACTATATTTATGTTAGTGAAAGAAAACCCATCAGGCGGTTGCCATAGTAATAATCAAAATCAAACAAATATCAAAAATTCTTGGAATACCAAAAATAAACGGATAGGAAAAATGCAAAAAAGCTCCGAACTTTTAATCTAAAATATCGAAACATAATATTTTAAGTTTGATTTTTAAAATTTCTGTTTAATTACATAGCAGCGACAACATACGCACGAAATTTGTATTTAATATCGACACAAAATTCAAGATTGTAAACATAACTAAAATAATGAAAAGAATTGTTGTAAAATATGGTTTAAAGTATTTTTTTTAAATTAATAAAATTAGGAAGAAATTTTACATACATAAAACAGGTACCTTTTAGATTTTTTTTTTTAAATTTAAAAGTGGTATAAAAATGTTGTTAGTGTTAAGTATGTTGCGATGTTGTAAAGGAAAAATATTGCTTAGTTTTTAACCAAACATCTAATTAAAATTTTGTAAAATCCTTTCTTAATGACTATCTATCGAGTTTCATAGCTTTAGTCCAAAGGAAATCATCAAATTGCGTATAAATCTTATTCTAAATATTTAGCAATTTTTCAGTAAAAACGGCAGTGAAAATGATGATGATAAAATTTCATTATTCGAACGAATATACAGGGTGTTTATTTAGTCCCGGACCCATTTTGATGTTTAATGACTCATAAAATAATGAAGATATAAACAAACTTATGGCATTTATTGATGGAATAACTCATATATTTTCCTTTTCAGGTTTGAATATTTTTACTTTTGTAAATATCGTCTGCGCGTCTTGTTAATTTCAGATAATTTCATTTTCCAGTCTAAATATCTGTACTTTTCTAAATATCGTCTGCTTATTAATTGCATTTTTCTCCCTTTTGTTTTCGGCAACTATTGAAATGTTATATTTACTTTTCATGTGTTTGTTCTATGTAGTACTTTTGTATGTGATGTTTTATTCGAGCGGATATTAAGGAGAATGCATACACCACAAGAAAAAGCACAGCATCCTTTCATGTTTCTGACATTGTTATTCGCCATAATGTGCGTATATGGGGATCTGAAAAACCCCATGAATACCGTGAAGCACAAAGGGATTCCCCAAAGGTTAATGTGTGATGCGGACTAATGCCCGAGCGAGTCATTGGGCCTTTTTTACAGAAAAGACTGTCTCATCAGTCGTATACTTAGACATGTTGGAAAACTTCGTATTTCCACAACTAGAAGAGCTTCAGCCACATGTCTTTTTGCAACAAGATAGTGCGCAACCTCATTGGGGTACCATCGTTCGTACTTCTTTGAATGGCTATTTTCCAGGAAGATGGATTGGGCTAGGAGGTCCAATTCCTTGGCCACCCAGATCACCTAACATAATGCCGCTGGACTTTCTCCTTTGGGGGTTTGTAAAAGACAACGTTTTCAGGAGGAGAGTGCCAAACATTGATGACCTAAAAGCCAGAATTACAACCGCAATATGCTCTGTGGATGCCGACATGCTTGCCGATACCTGGATTGAATTTGACTATCGACTTGATATTCTCCGTACGACGAAGGGGGCACACGTGGAAGTTCATTGACAAGGGTCATGAAACTTTTTCAGTCTATTTAACCATTTATGTTATTAATTTTAATTTATCTTTATTATTTTATGATTTATTAAACATCAAAATGGGTCCGGGACTAAATAAACACCCTGTATATTGATTTGTTTTTGCAAAATCATATAATTCTGCTTTAAAAACTAATGCTAATGCTGCTTGGAAGTCGTAGTTCAATTTTCACAAATGAATCAGGAAGCATCACAGTAAAAGAGGATATACAACTTAAAAAATTCTATTGCATGGCCATTTTAAATGTTTTCCTGAAATAAATAAGTTTAAAACAGCAGAAATATATCAACAGTGCGAGAGACAAATACACCTATATATTATTACTTTTCATGAGATAGTTTTTGATAACTGTTAGGATTTTCGATCTTAAAATATTTATTCCTAAATTAATTAAAGGATCCCTCTATTTCATTGAAAGCAGGTAAGCAATTAAAGAAATTAAAAATATCAGCGAATTGCTGAATTAGAATTTAGCAATCAGGTTTCTTAAAAATAACATTAAATAGTCCAGTCTAACTGTACTTTGCCATGGAACAAATACATAATAGAAATTTTACAAGCTTAAGTTGTTAAGTTGCCAATTCAAAACGGGTCTCTAAATTCGCTCTCGGATATGTTTCCAACTAAAGGGGAGGTGTGAAAATTTTAATATCGATTTCTCGCGTTTAAATAAGAAACTATTCATCTGAGAGGAAAAGTTTTGATTATAAACTTGTAAGCATTTAAAACTTCCATAGAATGAAATATCGAACATTATAATAGCTTATACATTGGAATAAATTTTTATAAAGTACAAATTTAAAGCAATATTTTTCACTGTTTGGAAAATTTGAGCGGAATTTTGAGAATTCCATTTCAATATCTACTATGTAAAAGGGAATGATTGATAAAAATTTCATAATGATATCTGCATTATTTTTTTTTTGAAAAATTCGACTTAATTGAAAAAAGAAAATAGATTCGTTGAAAATTACATAAAGGCAATGGCAATGATTTGGGACTTCTTGGGAAGCTTCCAGGCTCCGTAGCTGGAATGAATTGATTAGTGCCGAGACATATAAGTTGCATACAAGACAATAATTACCTGATCGATTGAATTAAATTTTTTTCATTCTAATTCTTGCATTGAAAATTATCTAATGAAGCTTTACTAGTCAGTTCCTCGGATTGGCCAATGAAGGCGACCTCTTTGACCAGAAGGAGAGTACCGAAGAGCAAATTCATTAATTTAGAAAACAGTCCAACGTCTTCACCGACTTTTATTACTTTTTGGATGATATGTAGGTATATGTTTATCGTTTCTTTGCTGTTGTTTTCAAATTATTGGTAATATTTTAATTGCAATATTTTAAAAATATTCTTCTATAGATCTTTGAGTATATTTTTATTACGTGTATATCAAAGTATTGGGAGATTTGGGTGGCTCTCATGTTTTGCAGTGTTTTGAGCATTTTGACATGGATCTTTGTAGCCGCTCCTCAAACAGTGGATGTATAACCTATCAGAATGTACAACAGGCGTAGATGTACAGTGACTTATATAAAACAAGAGCTTATTCCCTAGCGAGAGTTTGGAATCTTAACCTATCAATGGATGCAAAGTGCCCTTCGCTTTTCTGAATCTGTTCCAGATACTTTCAATATGCATTCTTTATATGTTAATCTTCTATCGAAGGCAATGCCTAAATATTTATCTTGATTTTACCATTGAATGTAGCGTCTATTCTTCTTCATTTTGAGAAATAAGAATCTATAAAGTTATTTCTTTTTTCAGTCAGAAACTGTGACACACATTTTATATTTCGTAGAATAATACAATTACAATCGAAAATAAGCTGATTTTAAAATTATTATCCATAGTGGTTTATTTTCAAAAAAAAAAAAGATGGTGGAAATTAAATTTGAAGAATAAAAAGTCTTATTTTATGGAGCTTAATTTTCGGAAAACATTAAAAAGTATTATTCATCAGAAAATGAAAGAGCTTAACATCAGAGGCAAAACATTAACTTCAAATTTAATTTTTATAATTTTTATTTTCTCTCATATTAACAGCTTCTTGTTAAATTGCGAAAAAATGGTGTTAAAGACATCTCTCCGCTTTATTCGGTAAAAAGATTCGACAACAAACTTAGAGGCCAGTTTTAGATAGCCAATAAATTATTTTTATGCATTCTTTTCCACATTTTACTATTTTTTTATCATAATTTGACTGCGCTACAAATACCTGCATTTCAAAATAATCTACATAAACCTGGTTTGTGTACTTTAATTGTGGCCAAGTAGAGATTTTTAAGACATTTTGCCATTTTAAGCCAATTGAGAAAACACTTTGACGTAAAAATGAAGTAAAAAATTATATTTTGTACTGTCGATAAAGGTATAGCTGGAAAAAAAAAAGATAACAGAAATTTGAAATTTCTTACAATTTATCAATATTACCAGTCATATTTGATAAAATAATTTTTATATATTAACATTTAAAAAAAGAAATGTTTTATTCATCTGTGATCGAAACTAACAAAGTTATGAAACTTCAAATGTCATTATTTTATATGAAACAACATCCATCTCGAGGAAACGGAGACCTTTATTATTGGTCAATCTTCCTCGAGGCAGCCATTGAAATTATCTATAAAATAACAAAATTCGTTATCTCATTCGGTATTTCAATTGAACCTGGATTTATTTTAGGCCTAATTGGTTTCATACCATTCTACAAACCCAATCTTTTAGTACAAATTGCAACTAATTTATACATAGCATTCTCCAGATGCAGCTGGTGTCATTGAACCGTTACATTCTTCTCAAATTTGGACAAGTGTTTCGTTTGCTCCAAACGGATGATGAAATTACGAAAATCTATGTGAGGAAAGAAATTCCATCCGAGAGTGTCGATTACTTCTGAAGTGCGTCTTTAGGTACATGTGTGTTCATTCTTTGACTTGTACAATTAGCTCGCAGGTGTAATTGCTATTTGTGATCGCTTTGAACGTGTTTAGCCAATATTACGTAATTTTTAGTTGGATCTGGTTACACTTCACTAATTTTTTAAGTTACTTTGAGGAATCAGGTGTATTGCTAGTGGTCAGAGTTTTTAGTAAACCAGAACGAAAAAATTGTTGCAACAAATTTTTAGCGGACAGTTTAATATTTGCCTTTCAATAATATATATTACTTTAAAAGTCATTGTAAACAAGTCAAGTCGAAAAAAAATATAACACTTCTATCGGTACAATTAAATGTAGAAATTTAATTTTTTTGAATTATTTTCTACTTTTCAGATTGTAATTTTTAATTCATTATTATAAATATTATGGAATTCTAAAATCAGTTTTCTTAGAATTCACTAACGTTTTAGTGCATTGTAGACAAATCTATAAATTCCATATTTAAAATTTAAAAATTTTTTTAACATGTTTAATTTCAATAAAATTAAATATGTATTTTTATAATAAACAACAGATTTTCGAAAAATTTAAGCTATGTATTTTTAATTTTTCTAATACAAAGTATTGTAAAAGTCAAAAAAATTCGAGGAATCGAAGGAATCTCCACGTTTCATAACACCCTTTGTTCAAAAACACATTTTTGGTGTAATCTCTGACTGTCTGTGATCACAAGGATTCTAAAGCTCTTTGAGCTAGACAGGTGAAGTTTTGTATATCAATTTACGACAAAATTTGTGGATTTCTGTCAAATTTTGAATAAAATCCATCCAAAGGGAATTTGCCTGTCTAATTGTTAGATTACAAGTGAATTTGATAACTCTAAAGCGCAACGAGCTAGATAGATAAAATTTGGCACACAAGTTCAGCATTTAAAATATAGGTTGCAATCAATTTTAAACTAAATGTGTCCATAGATCGACCGTCTTTTGGTATGTTTTTTTATTGTATATAAATGCAATAATTCATAATCGGAAAGTCAAAATTTAATATAATTCAGTACGTTATCTTATGACTACTACTGTAATCCCTTGTCAAATTTTGATTTTATTCGCTCGGCAAAAAGTGCTCAAAATGCATATTTGCACGGTAGATTCAGTATAAATGTTAGATTCACGCGAAAGTTCTAGATTTCGTGACTATTGTTTGTTAGTGCCATGCAAGGCATTTGGGACCTTATTCATAGTCTGTAACTTAATGCATAGGGAGGGGCATAACACCTTAATTGAAGAGTATCGAGCAAGATCGGGAAAACCTCTCCCATTGAATATATGTGAAATATTTTTTCTAGAATTTTCCATGTTCGGTTTATAAAAGCTTGATTATATTTCAAATTTTATTAACACGTTCAGAAATGTTCCGTATAATATTGGAATATGATAAAAATATTTCATTAAAAATAGACTTGCATTATTATTTCGAACGGTGAAGTAAATAGTTTATTGTATTTTGAACCAAAATTAGAAAGTATGCCAGTTTTTGTTTTTGAGAGATCTTTTCAAAGACCTTGTTGATGCAGATGTAAAACAGATATATTAAGAGATTCAATATTTTTTTCCTAAAGGGCCGCAAATACAATAATTTTATGATTTTTATTTTCTTATATAAGTTGTATAGAGAAAGTATAGAAATCGTCAAAACTCGAAATTTTGACGAATATCAACGTTTGTCCGTCCGTACGTGTGTCTATCTGTGACAAAGATAACTCAAAAACGCTTTGAGCTAATCAGGTGAAATTTAGTATATAACAAATTTGAAGATTTCTATCAAATTTTCAGCAAAATCTGTTCAGAAAAAGTCCGTATGTCCTGTTGTTCGAATATAAGTTAACACGGTGAGGGCCGCGGTGGCCTAGTGGTAAGGTCTCGGCTTCGGAACCGGATGGTTTCAGGTTCGTGACCCGATTCCACCGAAGAACCGTCGTGTAAGGGGGTCAGTTGCACGTTAAATCCGTCATGACCAAACGTCCTTCCGCTGGTGTGGTGTGGCGTGGAGAGGGGGGTGCCAGCTCAGGTGTCGTCCTCGTCATCTGACCGAGGTTCAAAATGACGAGGTCCGTCCCAAAATAGCCCTAGTGTTGCTTCAAAACGGAACGTTAATATAACCAAACCAAACCAAACCAAACACCATAACTACAAAATGAAGAGAACTAAATAGATAAAAATCAGTACACAGATTTAATTTCTTTCATTTATACTGTATAGTTACTTCTAAAATTTGACACATGTTCAAATTTTGAAACAAATCCAACGACGGGTAGACTGTCTGACAGTCTACAATTTAAGAAACCTGAAAACGCGATAATTCAAAACCTCAATGACTTAAATACATTAAATTTGATAAGGGATTTTATGTCTGCAGATGCAGCTTTGTGTCAAATTTTTGTTTCAATCGGTTGAGTAAAACGTGTCTGAAATACAAATTCGGTTTCGGTCAGGACCCATCATCAAGAATAACGCAATAGATTCAGTAAAAATGCTAAATTCAAGCCAAAGAGTTAATAATATAAATTCTCTGACATGGCAAGTTTATTAGAGAGTAAGCGAGAAAGTTTTAGGGAGACCACTCCAGCTGGTTAAAGTAAAGGTATGATTTTTCCCAGCTGAGAACCTTGCTGAGGTATTTCTTTAGATATGAAACCGTTTAATTTGGAAATCTGTTTTCTCCAACCATCTTAATTGATTAAATATGGAGTTTGTCTCTGCCATTAGATGAAGAGTATTTTCTTCAATTGGCATAAGGCCGCGGTGGCCTGGTTGTAAGGTCTTGGCTTCAGAACCGGAGAGTTTCAGGTTCGAGACCCGATTCCACCGAAGAACTGTCGTGTAAGGGGGTCTGTTGCACGCTAAATCCGTCCTGACCGAACGTTCTCCCGCTGGTGTGGTGTGGAGAGGGGGGTGCCAGCTCAGGTGTCGTCCTCGTCATCTGACCGTGGTTCAAAATGACGAGGTCCGTCCCAAAATAGCCCTAGTGTTGCTTCAAACGGGACGTTAATATAACTAAACTCAATTGGCATAACTTCCATATATTTCTACACACACATGAAATATTTAATTCTCGAAAAGATTTATTGGACCTTTAAAGAAACTTGGTCTCGGAATCAACGATGTTTCATCCACCAAATAGAGGATGGACACTGATTTCATTCTTTGTTACAATAAAGGAATTTTAGATTCAATTGCTTCTAAAATAGTTCTGTTACGTTCGATCTTTTCTGCGTATAGTTCAGTTATTCCAAAAACATCATTAGCGTCAAAATAAACATAAGCCAAATCAACAATTTTGTTCAGTTTATTTTAATCCATTCCAGTAGTTTCTAAATATCAACAGTTGATCTCCAGACAGACTACGCCACGCTTTTTGAAAACAACATCTGCCTGGTCTTTCCAAATAAGGCGATGCTTTCTAATATTAGGTTATACCGCTCAACTGAATCAGTGACGTTCTCAGAATTGCTCCAATTTTCGAAGAATTGCACAAACAGAAATTCCTTAAATCTTGCAGATCAAATCTTAAAAAAATTATTGGTAGGTTTAGGCATTTTGCTGCTCTAAGCTGTACATATTATGAAGCCCTTTTTTTAATTTTCCATATTTTAACACATTATTTTTACGTGGTAAAAATTTATTTTAGGCTAATATTTTTTATTTTAATAGCTCTCTGAAAAAGAATTATTTTTCATTTGTCTGTTACAACTCAAGACTGTCCACATCCACATTTGTATTATAACTTAGTGAATGTAATGAAACATATAGGAATCCGACCAGTTAACTTAAAATATTATTAATAATATCCTATGCGTTCCATTTGTAACTCATAGAATTTGCATTTTTAATAAACTTATTTATTTCAGAAATTGGCAAATAATGTTTTTTTAATCGATTTGCTTGTAAAACCCCTCACAGTCTATTGTTCCTAGGCAGCTGCCTAGCCTGGCTTCTCGGAAATCCGCCAAAGAATCCAATTCCAGTCCATATGCTATTTCTGCACAAGTGAAATAAAATTTTAAAACGTCACTTGCTTTCAAAGTTCAGCTTACTGAATGAATTTTCGATACTATAAATGATTTTTAAGTACTTTTTATCTTATTTATAATGTAATGAGTATAAAAATTGTTTGCTAACTATATGAAATATAAAATTATATTCAGATCGAAGGAAATAACTGATTTTTTTTTTCCATTTTCATACTCTTATTTTCTTCAGCTGCAAATAAAAAAAAATATGCTTCAAATAATAAAATGTTTTTTAATGTTTTTTTTTAATTCTACAATGGAAGTTGATAGAGTGTTTATTTAAACGGAAGAAATATTTTTGCATTTACTCTATATAAGAAATTTTTAAATTTAAGTAAAAAAAAATCTATTTGATACGTATATAATATTTTTAAGTTTCAGAGCGCTTCGCAACAAAACACATTATATGATATAAATATTTTTTTAGATTATGAATTTATAAGTTCTACGACTTCCATTACTGTATAAATTTAAAATATTGATAAGTATAGTTTGAATAATTTAATACATGTTATAAAAATATTTTTATACTCTTTTTTTTTTCATCATTTTAAAAATTGAATTTCCAAAAAAAAAAAAAAAGGAAATGCAATTTTTTTTTATAATATATCACGCTATTGTCAAATAAAATTACAATTATAATTCTCGTTGCTACGATAATGAAAAAAAAAAGAATAACGAAAGTTTAATAGTTTCGGAAGTATCATTTTAATCTTATGTTAACCAAGTAAGATTATGAAATGCAATTCTAAAATTCTTGAATTTTAAGTTCACCGATTTTAACTAAAGCATTTAAAATTTTGCCTAATCAATTATTGCTTTTCATTTTTTTACTAAAATCCTTCTGATTATCCTATTCAAAGAAATGATAGATATTAAATCGGTTGTGCAAGAAATAAAGCCTCATTATAAATTTTATGCATATTTGGCAGAGTTTTTCTTGTAACTTTAACTGAGAATGTTAATTTCAATTTCCATTGCCAATTACAAGTAATATAAAATTAAAAAATATATATTCTTTTTCTTTGTTTTTAAAAATGAAACCTAAGGAAAAAAGAATTGAAATAAAAGCTGTTGTATAGAATTTAAAGTATATGATTAAAACATAAAAAAACTTATTTAAAAAAGGCGGTTATAAACAGTAAAATAATCTTATGAAAAATTTAAAGTTCAAATCAAAAATTACTGAAACGAGTAAAGCAGATTGCTTGACAAAGAAGATAAATTGAAATAATAATCACATTAAAAATGTATTATAATTTTAAAATAAAGAATATTTTGCCTCTTATGATATTCATTATGGTTTTAAAATTTTCTCTAATTATTTTCTGCTCCACACACTTCTCCGATTTTGATTTTGATTTAATGATTTTTGATAGAGAAATCATTTTTAATTTTTAACAACCTGATAAAAATATTTTATTATACTAATTATTTTCCAGATTTTAGTCTTTTATTTCTTCAATGTGGATTAGTGGAAAATGGATAAACTCCATGAGACTGAGAAGCCACTGAGATCCGAGACTTGAAAGCGTTGACTGACCCAATTGACCGACTTCTTTTAATATTTGGTCAGTATACTAAATAGTCATATAAAATTTCATTGTGAAAAAGAGTACCTTTTATTAATATTTTCAATTTCTACGAATGGATATTCAAATTTGTATATATAATCTATATATTATTATTCTGTAAGAGAACCGCAGATATTTTACTTTGCATTGCTAATATTCTTATTCTAAGATTAAAATTTTTAATTTTTATCTTTTCTGTTTGTTAATTTACTTTAATCAATTTTTTTTATCAATGGATATTCTTTTAAATTAAAATACACATATCAAAACAAAACCATAAAAATGTGAGATTTTTGATAAAAATGAATCTCTAGTAAACTGCCATTTTAATCAATAATATATTTTAACTTTCAATGAATATCTATGAGTTATGATTGTATTGCGTCTTAAATTCTCTATAATTCTGCAAGATTTGTATTAAAAATTAATATTCCGTAATTTTTTAACTTCAATAATAAAACTGAGTTTGAATTATTTTAATTTTTATTTTTCAACCTTTTATTTTTTAATAAATGTCATAATTTATAGTTACGAATATTTGGGAACCTAAAAATTAATATTTTAAAATTAATTTCTAGGTTCTTTTTATTTTTATTTTTCAATTTCTTAATTTTTAATAAAGTTCATAATTCATAGTTGCAAATTAATGAAAGCTAAAAATTATTATTGCTTAAAATTAATTTCTAGGTGCTGTGTTTTTGTGAAATCATTTTTGCCTAAATAAATATAATTGGACAATTTAAATATTCTGCTATAATCGGCAACAATTGTATAGAATTTCGAAACTTTAGTATACGAAGAAATGAGCGAAAAATCATTTGCAAAATGCCATCTTTATCAAACACGAAACATGCGAAGTTAAAGTAAAAGCGTTTTAAAAGCAGATGAATAAGCCTTTTGATAAGCTTCGCGAATTTTTACTCACTTAAAACAGATTAGATAAAATTTGGAAACAAATTTCTTGTTTTGTTAAATCTTAAGTGTTGTATTATTTCATCAATTCCTTTTCTGTTCATGGTAAGGCGGCGAATGTGATCTTTCGATAAAAGAAGGCCGAAACTATACAAATAAGGAAGTGAATGCCAATAAATATTTCAACATTCAAGTACCAATATTTCCTCTTTTAGAAGATCAGTCTCTTTTAAGTGACATTGACAAGGCTGCATTCCTCTCGACTATAAACAAATAAATCTCTAAAGAACATCACACAAAAATGTTCTAACATCCCATAACTTCATATGATCGTATTGTTAAAATTCCAGTGCCATTACAACATTCCTTATTACAGATATACTGTTTGTGATAACACTGTACCTAGTATTACAACTATGAATAATTTTATACGGGAAATATCATGAAAAAAATAATGAAGATAAAACAACTCAGGGAGAAGTCAAACGGTAATTTTATCATTTTCACTAACTTTTTCTGAGAATAAACAATTTAAGTTCCTTTCCAAAAGAACTTTGTATTTTGAACTCTCTGGAAAAGTAAACAAATTTGGTAAACATTTTGAATGCTTTCTTTTCAGTTGGGGACGAAACAATGCAACTTTTTCATGATAACGACACCAAATTCACGAATAATAAATTTTTGATAACACTTGAAAGTGAGTTCATATGTTTTGGAGGATAAAAAAAAAGATGCAAGGTTAAAAGACCTTTGGAAATAATATAACTTCTGACATTGAAAACAGAAAAAACACCCGGATTCTTTTTTACAATTTAATATAATCAAAACTGCAAAGATCAAAATGAAATATAAGACTGATTTATCCTTTTTTTAGAAGTCCTAATTATTCACTTGTGATTTAAAATCTTCATCGAAAAAAATCTTGATTTGTGGAGAAATATTTCAATGCTGTTTAGTGGGAAAAATTTCGATACTGAACTGAAAATCTGATATTAAATTTCATAATTAGAGGTTGTTCGAAGTAATTAAACAGAAAAGACAAAAAAGTTAGTTTAAACAATAAGTATAGCTAAAATAACATATGTAAAGAGAAAAAACAAGTTGAAAAGTTTTCGGAATAGAAAAAAAATCTTTAATTTCAACTTTTATTATTCTTTTAAATTAATTTTTTTAATTAAGTGATAAAGAAGTGTTTGTTTTTTTCAAAAGCAAACGATTTTTAATAAAGAAAATTTTTGCCTTTTTTTTTTGTATTTGTTTTTTGGCGGGTTAAATTAATATAAACGATTTCATCTTCTGTTCATCTGCTTAAATAACCCTTTCGTTTCCTATTTTTTTTCTTTAACATTACTTAATACAGATTTTCATCTCAATAAATTTCTAATTTTTCTAAGCAAAATTATAACATGGCTAAATTTTATATATGTATTTTGTGGTGATAGTTATATCACTTACATCGATAGTTTCATCGCAGAGCTTTACAACCGAGTTCAAAACCTCATCATTAACAATCCAGTAAATGTTATCATGCTTTTTAAAATGATTTTATTATTTTATTTCTAAAAATAGAATTATTGAAAATGGCATATAAGCAAAAATCTATACGCATTTTATATACTATGTATTAAAAATCTTAAAATTTCTAAATATTACTTAATATTCTTTATAATAATTTGATAAAAAATTTCGTAATGTTCAGCGTTCCAAGTGTGATTATGATAATGTCATTTTTTTGTATCCTTTTTTTCCAGGCTTTTAATTTTTTTTTTCGATACGTACTCAAAACTAACACATGCATGTTATATTAAATGTAACATGAAATTTTTATCATTTTTTTCATAGCATATTTTTAAAAATTTGAAAGTGAAGTGGAAACGTGAAGACTTAATGAAACGATAGTAGAATATTCAACAGTAAATCACCGACTTCCAAGATAAGACCGATATTTTTTAACATTTAGATGAACGATGATATCAGCAATTCGGTTTGTCATTTGACTGAGATAAATTTTGAATTTGATCTATTATATGGGATAAATAATGCATCTGAATCAAGTTCTAAGGAAGAAATCAAAACAATGTTAAATTTGATGTTATAGCTTGTTTTTATAAATTCCTTTCTACGTTAAAAACATCAATGGAATTTCGCTCCCGCTTTATATTCTTATGGGAAAGCATAAGGCAATTCAACCTGCTACGTTTGAATTAAAAATTTACATTAAGTTCCGATGTCTACTGGCTTTATGCAAATAGGTGTTTTGAGAATTTAAATAGACAAACGTGCAGTATAAACTTCTTGCATTCCTTCATTCCTTGCATTCTTGTATTATCTTAATCGCATATCATCTGAATCTAATTTCTTACAAGAGGATATCTAAATAATGGTAGGCACTTTTATATTAAACACACACTTTCATTTAGAGCTCCCGTTTAGTATTAGGTATGTAAAGAATGTATTTCTCATCCCTTTTCTTGACAGGTGTCATTATTTTCATTTCACTCATACCCTCACTGCAATTTCCGATTTCACTCTCCATTACTTTTCACCCCTTATGAGATAAAAGAGACGAAAGGTAATGGAGGGTGAAATACTCCTAATTCTTGACGTGTATAGTTAACCCTTCTAAAGTTATAGCTTCTAATTATCTTTTCAAATAACCCTAATAAGCACATATTTCTTAATGTTGTTGCAGATTTCCTTTGATTACCGAAAAATAATTTAATTTGATAACTGTTTTAAAAACTTTGATATTTTATTTTAATAATATATTACTGTTGTTATTGTATGATCAGAATTATCTAATAGATATTAAGAATGATGCAGTATGATCAATGAGAATCATATGAATTAAAATTGTTTCAAAAGTTATATATTTGATTATTTTAGTGTAATTTATTGAAAAAAAAAGAAATAATAATAATTTTGAAATGTTTGTTAATAGTGTTGGTCTCAATGAAGAAAAGAATTATGTATACTATTCTTCAAATATAAAAATTATTTTATATATATAAAAAAACTATGAAGTTATGCATTCATGCACTTTAACGGGGGGGGTCTCTTTTAGAATAATTAAGACTTTAAAGTGCAGTATAAAATCAGATAATCGCAGCAGTATTCATTTTATTACTCTCCCAGCCTTCTTTTTTTCTTTTTTGTATACGAAATGCAGAAAAGTATTGAAAATCATCAAAATCATAATTATTTGCTTAATCATCATCAAATAATCAAACCCAATCATCAAATCATCAAAAAAATTAAATTCGAGATTTTTGCAAATCTCCATATTTTATTTCGCCCTGAATTCGAAAAATACAATCTTATATTCTTTTCTGTCCATCTGTCTGTTCTCTGAACACGATAACTGAAAAATTCTAAATATACATCTAAAATATAGATTCTTATCAAATGTTAGACCAAATCAGTCAAAAGGCTGAGACTCTGTAGATTGTACTTCTCCATGCATGTAAATCCAATATACACTCAATGATTTAAATCATAGGTTCCCAAAGTGGTCCATGTGGACTCCCAGGGGTCCATAGACCACACGGGGGTCCACGCAGACGTAAAAAGAAAACAGGGGTTCACAAGTTGTAAGTGGGGGTCTACGAAAAATTTTCTGGTTTTCATAATAAAGAAAAAAAATTTTCTTGGATTTACCTATCAACGCAGATGAGTAGAATCATTCACTAGGTAGGTACTCAAAAATATTCGAGACTCAGTTCAAACACAGAATTGAATAAAACAATAGATAATAGTACAAGTGTACTATTATCTATTGTTCAAGTATTCAGAATACGCTCAACATTTAAACACCCTGCATGATGGCTTTAAAAATAGATTTAAAGATATTCTGACGATGGAAATACCACCATGGATCATAACCCTATTTGATGAAACAGAAGAGACGAATGTGGTATTACAAGAGGAGCTACTTGAGCTCAGCACCAACGAGGAATTGAAGGTGAAATTTAAAAAAGGATATCAAACATTTTGGCTGCAGGCAAAAATCCCCGAAAAATATCCTGGGCTGTGGGAAATTGCGAGAAAATTTTTGATAGCGTTTCCCTCGTCATATCTTGACGAAAGCAGTTTTAGTGCCGTTACCAACCTGTTAACAAAAAAAAGGAGCTGATTGAACATCACAGAACGGGGAGATTTGAGATTACTTCTTACAAAACTGAAGCCAAATATTGATAATTTGCTGTCAATTCATCAAGTACATCCGTCTCATTAAAAGTATGACTATTTTTTATTGTTGATTTACATTTCAGAGTTCATTGTTGATTTTTTGTCAATCGTTGATTTTTTTGCAATAATAAATGTTTATAATTTTGTATAACCACAAGAATTATTTTAATAAATAGGACACAAGAAAATGTGCTACTTTTTTTTTCTACTTAACACCCCCAATTTAGGGTGAAATGTTTTAGGAGTTTTGGGAATACAGTAGAAATGTAGCAGCTTAGGGTCTACCAAAAATAGTAAACCTTTGAAAGTGGTCCACGAGAAAAAAAAGTTTGGGAACCTCTGATTTAAATCAATGAAATTCATGTGACTTTCTGTATATTGTTTCTACACTTCCAGTACTTTCGAGTCAAATTGAGGCCTTAATCGGTTTTGGAAAAAAAAAGTCGAAAGCAAATATTCGGATGTTAGTTTCAATAAAAATGCTAGTTTCACGCCAAAGATCTATATTCGAAACTATTATTTGCAAAGGTCATATAAGACATTCGCCACTTTACCCAAAATCCACACTTTTATGCGGTGATGGGGGTGGAGGCAAGACCTTTCTTTATTGGAGAGTATATGAGGAAGTATAGAGGAGGCATCCCCACTTGTTTAGTCTGTTCTTTATTATTACTTAACAATACCAAAACCTAAAATTTAAAATTAAATTTCAGTATTTTATTGCATTATTCTAATTTCTAAGCAGAAGCGAATGTAATATTTTTTTTTTATGCTCTGTTAAAAATTATACAATTTCGGTTAATATGTAAACGAAGAAATGTATTTCTTTTTAAAGTTAGCACTAAATAATACCATGATTCAAAATTCTAACATGAAAAAAGCATTATCAGTCATTAGTTTGTACTAACTCCATCAGCGATTTTTCACAGAATTATAATCAGAAAGGAAAACCATAAATAGTAAAGAGATATGGGTTATCTAGAAAACTTTATTATTGTGATAATAAGCGACGTCCTTCATGGCAACAAGAATATTTTCCAACATAAGGAAGAAACTATAACCAATAAAATCATTTTGGCTTACCTTTCTCAAATGTTTAGCATTTATTATCTCCTAAATAGATAATTCGATTTTTTTTAACTATTATCCCCTCTGCCGTTTTCTCTGAAATCGCACACGTGCCGATAAAGAAAACAAGAAATAAACATTCAACTCGAAGATAATGAAATTGAAGTGTTTTCTAGTGATATAAGTTTTACAATTGACGTCATCAAGTTACCTCAAAGATATTATTGAATTCAATAAAAAATATTTACCTATTATTAAAGAGTGGAAAGGGATATGGATATCATTAAATAGTGAGCTTGATTCTTACCAATTTGAACTATTTTGCAAATTATACAAAGTGATTGCAATTAGCCTATTTAAAGTATCCTGTAGCTGTTGTTAAAATTTAAATTTATTTGAAAATTTGTAGATTGACATTCAATGGTTGCATTGAGATTCTGCAAAATAAAAAAAAGTAACAAATTTCTTCCTTAGTATGTATTATAAAATGCTTGAAAAAAATATGCAATAAATTATTGAGGTCTATTTTATTATTTGCAAGCATTTTGATACTTAAAACTGTAGTTTTTACATTTTGAAAGTTTAAAGATTGATTATTGTGGTACTGCAAGTCCCCTAGTGGATTTTGTTTGGCGGAATCTTTTCAGTGAATCCTTTGAATTATCTATCAATAAATTTTCAAATCAATCTGCATTTTAGTTACACCTACAGAGTATTCTGTATAAGCAGAGTTTGATTATGGTCACTTGACCTTATACATACCCTCCTTTGATAGATTGGCGGGTATTTAAGCCCTTGAGATTAAATTCCATAAGTTTATATTAATAAATGAAAATCAAACATCTTCGTGAAATCACTTTTACCAGCCTGACAGTACCCGATTCGAAAGCAATTTCTCAGCATAGCATAGCTAAGAAAACATTGCGAGATAAAAATTTTCGAGGAAAAGATATAATCTGTAAAAATTCTTAGGATTCAAAATAAATTAATTGTCATAGCATTTTTACAATTCTTTTATTTTAAAAAAAAGTCTCAAAAAACTTCGATTTATATATTTTATATTTTATCATTCTAAATTAAATGTAGATACAAATTCATTAGAAATATGACTAGTAGAAGCAAACTTCCAAATTTAAAATTTCCATTACATGTTGATTGATTGCAACTAAACTAGTTTTGACTACATAAAATCCTTCAGTGTTAAAAAAACTTCATACTTAAAGTTATATTATCTCATAATTAACTTTATGTGATAATATAACTTTAAATATTTTTTTTCAAAAACCGATTGAAGCAATCCAAAATAGAAAATGATGAATATCTGAGATCCAATTATTTACTCTGACACCATGGTTAAAAGGCAGAAAGGGAGGCATTATTCCAGTCCTTTTACGTTAATTTTATTGATTTTATTGAATCCCTTCATAGCAATTTTGCATCCAGTAAATTATTATTGAAAGCATCTTCTCCAATCGATCTTGGATACACAATACACAGATTGAATCTTTGAGAAAGCAATGGAGAATAACAACTAAACGTTCCCTTCTTACAAAACCTGGTTCCAAGGGACTGTTGAAAATCAAGAGTAGCAGCATTCCTTTCTTTCTTTTTATTTCTCTCTTTTTATTTTTATTTTTTTCTTTCTCTGTCGAAAGTAAAGTTACAAGAGCAGATCCGAGTCTCTTGTATTATGAGAACATTAGAACAGTGACATAAAGATCCCTCATACTAAATAGCAAATACCTACAAACGATAATTAAATAAGACTAAACAAGTAATGGCTATACGACAGTCATACTTGGCTTGTGACAGAGCAATTAATAGGTATTCTGGCATCCTGCGTATTTAATCTCCTTTCCTTGTGAATAATGACTGTGTGTAATGACCAATCAGTGAGCTGATTCTTTTCTTTCAGTTGGTCAAACATTTTTACAAAAATTTGACTTCTGGTTAGTAATATAATTTCAATTAATATAAAGTGAATTGTTTCAGTTATATTAAGAGAAAATAAATATAAAAACATAGATCTTTTAACTTATCCCCGATTTGTTCTGTTTTACTGAACTGGAAGCTCCATGGTCATGGTTGAACATGAAAAAAAAATGGATGAAAAAATGAACAAAATTGTAATTTATAATGAAAAACTCCTATCAAATCCCTTTACTAAATCTTTCATTTTATTATATACTAGCCGCCTTGGCGACCAGCCGGTTCACCAATCTTAATGCTCGTTAAAATTTTAATAATTAAATATTTTATGCAATTCCTACTTTAATAGCTTCTTCATCAAAATATTTTAAAACTTCAAATTTTGATAGTCATATAATTTACTCATAATATTATAAACGCCTTCAGTCATAACGTAATATGTATCTATCTAATTTTCTGTTAGCTCCCGTAGAATTTATACTTTAAATTAAAGTGTAAAGGATTAATCTGCAATTAATATAATAATATTTTTTACTGAAACAAAGCATTTTTTTGTAATATGATTACTGAAAACAGTCACTGAGCGTTTAAACTTTATGGGCAGTAAAGAATATCTTTCTTAATTTATGTAATATTTCAATAATTTGTCAACAAAATTTTCTCAGATTCATCATGAACAGATCGATTAATTAACAATGTTTAATTTTAAATGCATCAAACACTAAGAAAATAAAACGAATCGTTTAAAATAATCGGTTGAAAACAGGTTAAAAAAAAACTACTTAAAAAACAATGTACTTAAAAGTATAAGCATATACAAAAAATATGTAACTAACATAAATACAATTTAATTACAAAAGCATGCTACTAACCTAAAAATAATTTAAATCAAATCCGCATCCATTATCAACAATCAGAACACAATGCGCATGCATGAATTTTCAACGCCAGTTAAGGTAAATCAAATACGTGAATTTTTCTACGCCAGTTGGGGTAACGCTATGCAGATTAAAAATTTTAAATTTCCTTTATTCTGTTTTATTTTAATTCAAAAGTACTTCAGAATGAATCTGAAAGATGGATTAATTAACAATATTTAATTTTAAATGCATAAAACATGAAGAAAATAAACAGAATCGTTTGAAATAATCGGCCGAAAAATGTTAACCCTAGCCTCATTACTGTTGGGGAAAAAAAACTGAAGCCTTACACATTTGGCGGTGGGGAAAATGGAAGATTTTTTTGGCGGGAAAGTTAGTTTTCAATTAATAATTAAAATTCTAATTAAAAATTCAAAAAAAAGGGACCCCAGGTGCACATTCCCGATCTCTAAGGTATACATGTACCAAATTTGGTAGCTGTAGGTCAAATGACCTGGCCTGTAGAGCGCCAACACACACACACACACATTGAGCTTTATTTATAAGTATAGATAGATGTAAGACAATTTTTTAATCTATGGTGTAGCAGTCATTTAGCCATATATTTTATTCTTCATAATGTGGATAAAATAAAATCATTACATATATATAATTCTTTATCGCATGCAGATCCTCTGGTCTCGAGAATTCTACTGTTTCTTCTCCACTCAACCTCTGTAGAAAGGCTGTCTGAAATATCTATGACTGCCAATGTTTCGAATTAGGGAAAGATATCTTTTGTGACTATGATTCTCACTGGCAAAATTCAATAATTCTTTATCAAAACAGAATCATATTTGTGAACATTCAAATCATTTTCATTCAATGTGTTAAAACAAACTTATTTCTTTTAAGAATAAATCCAGTAATTTGTTATCAATCGATTTTTGCTATAAAATACAGGTTTTTCTATTATCTTTCGTAGACTGTTATTAAATTGGAAATGAAAACGTGATATTCAAAGGTGCCTTTACCTAGTTATCGAAAGATTTATTCTGATGATGACAAACACAGACCATTGGATGTCACATGACCTTGAACGACATCAAAGTACTATCAGAACTGCTTCGGAAAACACCACAGGATTTATACGAGATAGCAAAATGTGTTGTCCAGATAAAAGAATATGTATGTATTGATATCACCATTTGTCATGCGAGCAAAACCGTGACAGATCAGTGTGACCTTTAGAAATTTAAACTACAGAATAGTTCCTTCAATATTTTGTCCTTGAATTTTTACTTTGGTCTTACGGGAAGCATAGGTTGTTCCTGTTTTCTTAAAATGAAAGAAAATTTTCATGATTCTGAGTTAAAAGTTAACTATTTTAGTTATATATCATCTAAAGCTTTCTATTATGGTTATAAATGCAAGAAAAGGAAGAATTCATCACATTTGAGTCGCAGGTTTTAAAACGACTGAAACATTTTATTATGTCTCTCTTGTCCGTTTATCCTTACACCCTTTATTACATTTCATAATAATGTGTAAAACACTTCGTTTACAATGAACTAATGTTTAAAAGAATAAATAACCTCCTTAGCTGTTTTTAATTTTTAATTTACAATTTTTAAAAACTTACTGACAGAGAAGAAGTAATGATTTAAAATTTAATCTCTATTGACCGAATATGCGATCATTCAATGCCATTACGGTTCTACTCGCCTTAAATAATCAGAGGTTCTAGAGTAAATATCATTTTAATTCTTACGCAGCAAATAAAAAATGTTAGAATTGAACGAAGAAATTCACTTTTCTTTAAATTTTGAATGTACATATTTGCATTTAGAACAAACAGATCCAAGAACTCGAAGGCGTTGTAGGATATGTCAATAGCAAAACTGCTAAATAATTTTTATTTGAATAGATATATAAAAGATGATCAAAAACAGAATAAAAACTGTAATTGATGCATAAAATATCTGCTTTTGAAAAGAAGAAATTATATTGACCTGATATTTTGAGATTCAATGAACCGATATTAATTCAAATCAAACTGCTGCTTCAAAGCATTTAATTTTCCTCTTTCAAAATATATTTTGCTTATTTCGATACCATAAAAACAAGTAAAATTCTAAATAGAACACGATTGACAGAAAAGAAAAGAAAATTCTAAATTATACTTGAAAATTTCGTAGAATGATAATGTTTTAGTTTTGATATTCGTATACTTTGTCTCCACCTGTTTTGATTGTATCATCCACTGCTCTTTATTAGTAATGACTTTTATACGATGCATTTTACAGGAAGAATGCCAGTTTAAGAATTTTATCATGATAATAAAAGCGGAAAAATCAAAATTCTAATAAGAAATTAATGTCCACCGGAAGCAATTTCTTATCATTACTTTAATATTAGCAAAAGCGTGCAAGTGCGATTTAACAAAACAATAAAATTGTATTCAATTCATTATAATAATAAAAAATGCATTACAAAATGTATTCAAAAGAATTGAAAATTTTACTAACATTTTAAAAATACATACTGAAATAAGATTAGTATCACACACACACAAAAAAAATTTTTTTAAAAATGTAACCTTTTTTTTTTTTACAATTTTTAATAGATATGTATACAGTTTGCGTCTCTTAATTATCATTAGAGCAATATTATTTAGATTTTTCTTACATAATATTAACTGATATTCTCAATAAGACAAATTATTATAGTGCTATGGAAAAAAAAAATTCGTTCAGTGAATTGCAATGAAATATTCTTCGATGATGGATTACGACTGTTTATTTTATAAGAAAACACGAAAAATGTGTAAGACACAGATGCAGTGTACACAACATTTGAAAAAAAATCAATTCCACACAACCAGCAAATCACTAATAAACAGCTGCAATAGCACAAACCACCAGAGGTAACTGGCTGAAGATTACTCAATTACTCTCTCTCGACACAGCTACTGACACTGTCTCTCAAATTTTTATAGTCTCCGAGAAAAAGCAAAGAAGCTTCTAGACGGATATCGTATATTTGCTCCTAATCGATACTTCGTTAAAATTCCAACTACACAAACTTCCGTTTTTGTCACCAAATGATCGCCAAGTTTGTCACCAAGACTGCGCGAGAAATCAATAAACTGGAATCAGTTCGGCATTCATAAAAATATGTGTAAAGCTATCTTCTTATGTATCAAATTAATTGCGCTGGAAGTAAAATTACAGATTCATAAAAATAATTATGAACGAAAAACCATCAAGATCGGATAAACATGACATAAAATGATTTTTTAACAGAAGAACTTTTAAAGATGAAGATGAATGTATCAAAGAAAATACTTAAGTGATGCAAAAATGATTTTAGTATTCGATTAATGTTTACATAAACATTTGTCGCCTTTGTCGACCCATTAGTTCGCCATGAATATTGATTGGACTTAAATTAAATTCTCTTATTTTAATATTCATAATTCTCTCAACAAAGAAAAATTTCTCATGACATTTTAGTGCTGTTAGAAACTTATGTGGCTAGATAATCAAACTGCATGTTGTATCTTTTAGGGCAATGTTACTTTTAATTCCTTGTTTAAACTAATATATTGCTCTGATAATTAATAAAATCTTTCTTCCTTATTTTTCAACAATGGGAGAAAGTCACGTGATTAAATATTTTTAAAAATACAATGAAATCTGTTGTTGAAAATTGTACAAAAAATATGTTTAATAAATTATCAAAAATTAAGTAAAATTTGCATAAAGTTTAATTTGGTATCTTTTAAAAGAATTTTGTTCTAAGTTTCAAAACTTTGCAAAATTCACTTTTAGGTAGCAATGTATTCGGGAGTTATCTCGGAATAATTCCAAAATCTCGCTTAATTTTTAATTAAGGAAAAGTCTAATTTAACTTTCAAAAATTCTCTCCAAGGTTACACATATCCAATTTTCAAAGCGTACCTATGCAAAATTTAGCTTTAGATCAAACGTCTATCGTAATCCTAATGAGTGGCAATGTGCATGCACACATACACACAAACATTTTGATCGACATCAATTTTGGGAAGATGCTATAGTAACTAACAATGTTTCAGAGGCATTTCATTAATTTGGTCGACGATTGCACAATATCTTTTTAGGCATTGCATTTCATATTATTAATATAAAGTAACAAAATCTCGTTCTAGGAAACTTAATCCTTATATCTTCACGAGATATTTGCAGTTAGGAAGAAGATAAGTTATCAACACAAATGTCAAACTTTATGTTATGTCAGGTGATGTAACAACTGCTTAAAATGATAGAACATTTATATAAATTCATTGTAAATATACGAACAGGTCCAGGGCTGTTAATATTTCTTGAAATAAGGATTTATAAAATGTACTCGATATTTAAAATAATAAGAACTGTTATTTACCTCTATCTTTACAATAAAGATGAATATGTTGATGCTTTTGACCAAGATTTACCGAATATGGAATAAATATGCTTTAAAGAATGGAAGGAGGCATTTCAGAAAGAATTTTTCGAGATGTTTTAAACCAAGCAGAATGTTAACGATATTATTTGGCAGATGATTTCGAAATTGTGGCTCAAAAATCATTTTTATGGCACTATAAAATCCATAAATTTATTTTTTTAACGATACCAATTTCATTATCGTTCTATATTTACCTTAATTTTAAATTCCTATTTATTTATGATTTGCAAAAATTTTCAATGTCGGAACTAAATTTAAACCCAAAATACAAATATTAAACTAGTATTTTTCTTCAATTGTTTAAAGCTAAAAACAGAGAATTAATTACATTTTTTATAATATCTGGTAAAATCATAATGAATTTTGAATTTTTTTTGTTCCATAAGCTTTTTTTCTAAAATTTGTTTATTTAATTCTTCTAGGATATTAAGTACATTAAAAAGTATATTTAAGTTAATAGTTATGTTTGCTACTTTTTAATTATTTTTATTGGTATGTTTTAATCTATGTAATAAGGCGTTGAATCTAGAGTACTTCACCATTTTAACGTTGGAATCAATGCATATTTTGCATGAAAATAGGGAAATTAACGTTTGCAACATACAGTTAACTACTTGATGACATGAACTTTTATGTCTAATGATTTATTAGGAACATTCATGTTCACAATGAACAGAACTATTTCAAGGTTACTATAATAATGCTCTTAAATCCTATAAGAATTTGAAAATTAGAAATACAATGTCTAAAGAAATCTGAATATCAAATTATTTATAAGAGATTAAAATAAACTGAAGTTATTGAGAATAATCTGCTTGCCAAGAACAGCTAGTACAAAATAAGAATAAAAAATAATCTGTATTTAAAAATTCTAAAAAAGAATTTAAAAAATAGAACACAACTTATGGGATCTACATTTCCTTTTTTATGTTTAATTAATTAAATTAATTGATATAAAGCAACTTCAAATCAAATCTTAACAAAAATAATGTATTTTGTTTCTATGGGCGACAATCAGTCTAGTCTCAGTAAATCGTTTGTCATGTAATCCTGACATTGAAGGGAAAGTTAGATAAACTTTTAATCTGTCCTTCGACTGCGGGTCTCACGCATTTTTTTCACATATGGTGAATTTCGCTACGAACGCTTCCTCAAGCGTAAAATTTGAATGAACTCTTTCTAGAAGGCGACAGATTACATCAGATTGTGCGACTCGATTTTCACTATTGACATTTCTGTTATCAGGCTAAAAGGATCCAGATGAAACCAGGTGTAAAGATGATGTTAAAAATGTCGCAAGACTTGGTTGGTTTAGAGAAGAATGTTGCTCTACTCCATTAAAAAAGGTTTTAGAACAGTTTTGTGTTTACATTGCCATCTTTAGATGGCAGGTGATATTCTATTTATTTGTGGTTTGCAAACGTATTATGACTTGACTTGCCGGACAGCTGCATTTAATGATTCTCTTTATAAAACACAGTTTCTTTGTTGGAATTAGAATCTATATATAAAATATTTTAGTCATGTTTGGAAATCAGAGGACCATCATTTCATTGGACTACTTTCATTTTACAAAGGAGTATAGGATTCATTTCATAAAAAAAATTTCTTTTCGTAATTTAAAATCAGTCGACATTTATCAGCAATGAAATGAGGATTATTGCAGATATTTCTAAAGGATAAAATGTGGATTAAATGTGCTAAACATAGTGGGATATAAAAGGGAAAATTCTGGATGAGCAAAGTACCTGTTTTTACACATATTGGGAAATTATAATATTTACTAATGTAACTGAAACTCAGCATGAAATCTCTCTCTTTTTTTTTTCTTTCTTGAATGATAAATTAAATTTATTTTTATGGAAAAGAAACAGTAACATGAATATATGAAAAGATATATTTTTTAGTCTGTTTCTGTTTTAAATTATTTTTTTATACTTTTTATATTGTTTATTTATATTACATTTGGTGTTTCCGCTTTTGACATTCGTTTTTTTTTAATTTATTGTTTTCCAATTTAAATAAATTACATATTTCTTGGCATTTCAATCATTCGTTAAATCGTTCCACAAAAAATTTTCGCACTCACGGCTTCTTTATATTCTCTTTTGAACAATTTGGAGGACCGCCAGACACTTTATATATTTAAGTTTTTCTCCTTTGACAATTTAACGTGAAAAATGGTTGATTTTTTAAACAAAATTTTCCATTTTTAGCTTTCTAATGCACATCTAAAATTGTGCACTTTCATCATGCCACTATTTATTATTCTAAAATTCTTAAACCATTATAAAGCTAAATATCACTTGCTTAGTTTACTTCGTTGTTAATTTTAATCAATTTATTACTTTACATCTTAATAAAAGAGTTAGTCGCCAATTATAGCAAAAATTGCCCGCCAAAATTATTATTACTATAATTAGTTGTTGACTTAAAATTTCTTTACACATTTTATCTTGGTTCTTTTATCAAATTAAAGGCCTTAATCCTTTTTATGTTATATTCGCCAAATGTAGCACAGGAATTTAATGTAATTCATTGCCCATATTGCAGAAAAAAATTGTTTTTATAGTGTAGCATAAAACATCACGCGATTACATTCTGATGACGTGAGGTTGTTACCTTGTATAACTGTTATGCTTGTCATGAATTCATTTCGACGGACTCGATGAAACCTAATTTACCTTTTCATTAGCGATGGAATTTCAACAATATTTCAAGTTAGAGAAGCGGTGTTTTTGTTTATAGTGAAAAAAAGCGTATTTTACATTAATACGCTATTTATTTTTAACGCTAATCTTCAATCGATAAAGAAAAATTATTCTAATGAACAATCAAAACAAAAATGTTGTAAGAAACATGATAAATACCTTATTTTTTCTCATTTAAAGACATAAAGGTATATTAAATGGTAAATCGACAAGTTAATTGTAACCAAACATGTCAAAACATCATCTTGTTTTCTCATTCTTATTCCAAATAATTGAATCAACTCCAATAGTAAAACGATATTCGAGCTGTTAGACATACATTGCTTTACTTGTTTCGGTTATTCTTTATTTTGATAGTAAAAGTATAAGAAGAAAAACAAACCTTGTGTTATTTTTCGTTTGTGTTCAAACTTAGATGAAAAGATTTCTAAAAAGCAAGCACTGTAAACAATAATATTGATGTAACAGAAAAACCACATAAATAAATAATGCTCATCAAATCTTACTCATGGAGAAAAAAAATTACGTTTATCTTAGAATGTTTTTGAAATAAACAGGTTTAATTTTTTACCAATGTATATTAACTTTCATTCCTATTCATTTTTAAATGTAAAAAGTCATCGGAATTTTTCTTTCACAATTTTCTTGTATTCTAATGATATTAGGTATTTCAAAATCACAAGAAAACGTGTTCGTTTAAACGGGCTGTTATTTTACTACCAATAACTCGGATATGATTGTTACAGAATAACTAATGAAAGCTGTAATAGAAAATCTCAATTACCTTGACAGACTGCTTAAGGTGTACGTACACACTTCAGGGTTTTTTTTTTTAAAATTCTAACTTTAAAAATCCAGTTTTTTTACAGTAGGTTATTAATGTATGTTTAAACCCACTTCAGTGAGAAAAAAACCTTATTACACTAATTATTAATTAATTAAATAATATTTAATAAGCTAATTAGCCTATTTTTTAAAACATGATATCTTAAATTCTAATTTGTACAGACACAAAATTCTAGTTGGAAATTATGCGTAATGTTATTCTTCATGTTGTATGCCTCAATCAAGTTATAAAAATGTATAGTTTTTTTAAAACAATTTTTTCATCAACGATGAATAGAAAAAGCGAATTTTTTTGTGTCATTTTAACTTTTAAACAGCTATTAAAAATTTATTTCTATAAATATAACTTTGATTGAGGCACAAAACATCCGCTATTTCATACAGATTATTTTGATATATAAATAACTGTATTTGGTAAATTTCTTGTTGAGTTATGATTGTTTGAATGAAGCAACATAATGGAAAAATATCATTCTTCGTAAAATGAGTTTTAAAAACACCGTAACTAGAGTTTTTAATGAAAGCACCTCAAGAAAAATAATTATAACTGGAGAAATATTTTGAATATTGTCGACATCTTGGTATCGTTTGAACGCTAAAGGGTCAGCGAACATTATTAAGCAATAAAAAAAATATTCGATATTTTGAACAATTTTCGAAGTTTCAAGTGTGTACATAAACCTTAAGAAAAAAAATGTATTTCGAGTACACTTTAGATGTAAATACATAGAAACTTCAAAAGTCTTGTCTTCTTGTAATTGGATCTCCTATATCCATAATGTTCACGAACATTTATGCCAAAATTAATCACTAAAATCTGTTTGAATATGAAATTATAAAAATTATTGATCTCAACTCATTAGCCATTTCTATAATTCTACATAAAAAAATTTAAGTAATATGTGATATTTACGATCCAGTAACTATTTTTTTTTCATGCTTAGCTTTATTTACATATTTATTAACTAGTCAATTTAAATACTAAGAAGAACTGTCTCATTTGATAGACGAAACAAAACAGAAGTTGGAATTTCGCCTCTAGTAGTGACGTAGGTCAAACGAACAGGAACATTTCAAAATCCACTCAGCGTTAGAGACGGTGATGGACGAATATACGTATTCATGAAATAAATGAACTTTTGGGAGACATACAGAGGTAAACAAAATCCTGCACGTTGGACAGCAGTTTGATTAAGGTAATTCTGAAAGCATGATAAATTATAGTCATTTTCGTAACGGAAAAAAGTATAGTGAATGCAAATAATTAAATAAAAGTTTCAGTAAATAAAATAAAAGATACGATGCGGAAGAAAGTTTTCAATACAGTATTAATCTAAAACAATTGCGTGAGAATACTAATGTAATCCGTACGCAGTATGGCAGATACAGAGGCAAGTAAGACGTTAAGTGCTCTTAAAGATCTGTTATTTATATGTATTCCCAATGGCAAATACTTTGAACATTTACTGTATGCTAAGTATTCAAAGCAAATGCCGTTGGAAGTGATAAACGCGTCGCATGTTGTTTGGTGGCCAACTGTGCTGTTTAGTTATTTTACATAATTCATTGACCCAAAGAATTGACGGCTTCTAATTCTTCTCCATAGTACAAATTATTTGTTTCGGTATGCCTGAATACTCTTAAAGTTTGGACTGATATTTCGTCGCTCTTGTTTAATTTCGCTGTTTTCAATACTTTTTGAGAAAATTCTTTAATTCCAACGAAAAATGAAATCACTAGAAGTAATCTGCTACAAGCATTTTCTTATATTCTCTAATAAATATGCATGCGTGTTTTTAACGACAATACCATTAGACAGCAATAGTTACGAAACAACGTGTGATCCTTGGAGATTAATCTATCCTACACTTCTAGATAATAAAACTATATTCCAAATTGCGACTACTTAGCTTATTATGCTTATGATTTATCGTCTTCACATGCAGATGATCCTGATCCATCAACATTGCATAACAAATAAAATTTCGTTCGTCCAGTTCATTATTCTATTAGTGTATTTATAGATAGTAATTAGTGACCGACTGACAAATAAACATAATTCCAAAAATAGTTTTCGTGAACTTGAGAACGCTCATCAGATCTCAAGGTCGAATTTTTCGACGGTCAAAACACTTTTTCTATCTATTCAACACACATAAGGAGAAAAAAAGGTTAGAATCTTCAAATTTAGGCATTGCAAGAATTTTCTTTCCCTTTTTAATTCTAAAATTATCTTTTACTTTTATTTTTATTCTTATCATTGTTAAAAAAAAGAATTTCTGTATCATTTAATAACGATCTAGATTATTCTATTTATAAGAAGAATCATTAATTCTTTATCGTCCACTCTCGCGTCCAGTATTGAATATCTAATGAGCCCAGATAGAATGCAGACGATTTGCGTCATTCGTAGCGAAAATTTCTGACCTTGAGGTCAAATACATATCGAACAGTGCACAGATTCTACTTAAAAGGAAATCTTCATATTTGAGATCTTGACATTGCCAACTCAAACTATGATTTCTGATTTTCACAGATGAACTATATGACAGAACTTATCGACACACGATCAGGAACGTGAGTTTGAAATCTGAGATGATACGCAATTCTTTTTTCTGAAAAAGAATATCGTAAAAGTGCTGTCTGAAGAATTGGCAGAACTATAAACATAGTAGTTTATTATCCAGGTGCTGTCAAATCTTTTCTACTGATTCATCTAAAAGAAACATGAAAATTCACAGTTTTGATAAAATAATGAACATTTAATTTGAGAAATAATAAGTGGCATATAAGATATGTAAGTCAATAATACAAAATTGCAAAAAAAAAAAAAAAATTACCTTTACGATTCGAATCTTATATCTGAAACATAGTAGCGTGATGCAGTTTTAAATCAAAGGCATCTATGTTTGAATCAATTTACATTATTTTTAAAAATTTATTCTTAATAATTTAGCAACATTAAAGTCTATGTAAAAAATATGTTAGCATTGTAACTCCAAAATATATAAATTCATTCAATAAAACAACAAAAAATTTGGCTTTAAAGTACATTTTAAATGTTTTTTTTAAAAAAAATATTGAAATTAGGGAAAAAAACTATACATAAAAATATTTAAATTAATGAAAATTTTATTTTGTGAATTTTTAAATGATTTCAAAATGGTTTTTATGTAATAGAAATTATTGAATTACTATGAAATTATTGAGAAAATACATTAACATTTCGATAATTTTTAGTTCAAAATTTAATAACATTTTTTTATTAACGAAACACAGCTACTCAATAAATAACATTTTGCATACAATTTATTTAATGTTATAAAAATTAATCCTTTTGATATAAGCTATCATCTGTATGTTAATAAAGTTTTTTTTTAATTTCTGTTTCGAATTAATTTGAGTTCGCAGTTTAATATCCCTTAAACATTAAACAAAAATTACTATTAAAGACATAATCATTTCCAAAAACAAGATTTTTTCATACTAGCTGCCTTTGGCTACCAGCTGATTCGTTGGCATTAAATTTAACTAAAATTTTGTGTAATTTGATCTAAAAAGCTCCTTAAATGAGATAAATTTTATAAATATATGATGAATACTATTTTAAAAAGTTTGCGCCTTTCTATTTGTTTTATTATATAATTTCCTTATCTTCTGGGATTTTTCCAAAAGTCGTAAAAATGGATACACATTAACCAAGTAACTTAATTTCTAACCTAAAACAATGTAAAACTTGGCACTTTTTTTCATGTCAGTAGTATTTCAAATAGAAATTTAGGTCTTTTTAAAAATTTCGTCAAATTAATAGTATTTAAATATAAATTTAAAGTATATATCCTCCGAAGTATATATGTGCTAGTTTAGTAGCTATAGATGAAATGATCTAGCCTGTTGAGCGCCATCACGCACACTCATTTTTACTATAAGTAAAAAATTTTTATGACATATTTTTATATTTTCTTTGAGAACATATATTTCAATGAGATTTCTTTCAATTAGAATGCTGCATATTTTTTTCTTTAAACACATACAAACTTTCGATGGATTCTGTTAATTTAGAAGTTAACTTTTCTTACGCAGTATATTAAAATATTTCAAAAATACTGTTCTAACACTTGCGAAAAACAGATAAAAACAATACTTAGTTAAAAGTTTGTTTTTCGCTGAAAATATTGGTTGTATTTAATTTAAATTAAATCTCTTATGGATAACTTGATGCTCATGATTCTCTCAACAAAAGAGCAGTTTGCCTAATTCGTTATTTCCCATGACATCATAGTGACATCAAAGCTTTCTGGATGTCATGGGAAATAACTTAATTAAATAATAATAACTTTCTTTATGGAATATATATAGAATAATAATGGGAAATAACTTTCTTTATTTCAAAATGACCATTGTTTTGTAATTTCACCTTCTGAATTTTCATGTAAACTGCTCAGATAATTGACAGAATCTTTCGTCTTTAGCTTTTAACAATGGAAGAAAATGCCGCGATAAAATATTTGATAAAGCAATGAAAGGGATTTGATTTTCATTTACATTGAAATCTACTGTTGAAAATTTTGTAAAAAAGAACAACTTTTAAAAGTTCTCAAACTTAGGAAAAAAAAAATCATAAAAATTCAATTGTATGATTAAAAAGACAACTTTTAAATTTTTATATAGCATAAAAATATTTTTGAGCTGTAATATGTTCGGAAAGTGATGGTGGGAAGGTATTAAAATTTCACTTAATTAATTTAGATTTTAAAATATCATTTAGAAATTATTCATACGCCGAATTTCGTAACTTCAGATCTCACTGTTTGCCCTGTAGAGTGAAAGAAACATTTCCTTATAAATAGTTAACATTTTTCTTTTGTTGATAGGGATGGTGTTGATTCGGTCGGTGATTATTTTTTTTAATTTATCACAAGTTCCACCTAAATTTCTCAAGCAGATAACATGCTTGATATATCATCTGCTCAACATTGCTTAAACGTATAATATTTTTGTACATACGCAATATTAATAATCTTGCTCAATTGAAAAGAAATGTGACTTTTCTAAGTGTTTATTTTCTGTTTACAAATTTATATGGCATTCTCGCCAACTGTTTTTCTCTTCTTTAGTTATTGAAAAATTGTACACAATGCTAACTATAGATGAAGACTATAAATTATATTTTATACATCTAATGTTTATTATACAGGGTTCTTTTTACGATTTCAAAATTTTATTATGAAAATAAATATGAAAGGTTGCGAAAATTTAAAAAATGATGAATAAATGATTATTTGTTTGCTTCATTAAATGCACTTCTTTATGAGGATCATTGTTTACCCGAAGAATTTCAAAATACTTCTCGATTTTATGACATGCTTGTAACAGCAAAGAGAAATCGCGAACAATAAACGAAATAACATCTTTAAGTTATCTCTTTAAATAAATTTTGATGTCATATTTTTTTAGAAGAACCTAACTTTATGTCGCTTTTTATTAAAAATTTCTATTCTGTGTTACATGTATTCTTAAGGATGAGCAGTGGATCAATAAGAGGTACACGCAAGTAATGCTATGAATGATGGAAACACAAAACATAAATGCATATGTCTGTGTAAACATAACTTTGCAGATGCGTGGCCAAAAAAAAAAATTTTTTTTTGAAATTTTAAGTTTTATTTATGTACCATTGGAGTCATAATTTGTACAAGAGACAAGCGATGATAAAATGACGTTCTATTTACATCACGATATAAGAGTAAAACGTCCGAAATTTTTCCCTTCGATGATTTTATTATGAGATTCTGATAGGAACTTCTTTGTCACGTGTCAATTTGGGCAAGGGAATTCTAGGTATCTTTTTAAATAGATGCACAGATGTTAAGAATTTTATCCCATCTTTCCTGGCTTAGGAATGGCGGATTTAGTAACTTTGTTAGAAATTATTAAATAAAAAATTGGAAACTGGATCACGAAATAGGAGACCATTTTAGAATGAATGGGCTAATTTAAAATAAAAATTAGGAAATTGATTAGAATTTAAATTAAGAGCAACGTATCAAACACACACACACATATATATATATACACTGGTGTGCAAACCTTAAGCAACAGGTATGTTTTTTGCCAAACTTCACGAGAAATCATCTGAGAGACATGAAATTCAAAAATGAGATACAGCATTTTGTTCTGAAAGAATGACGAAAGCATAGTTGCGCAGAAATGAATACAATGCATACAGTATGGAATCAAACAAAAAAAAAGGCTTTATTGAACTCATACTATCGTTACACATGATTGTCTGTCCAAGAGGAAGAACAGCAAGCAGATGTTCCTTAGTATGGGATATGCCCTCCCCTTACTGCACTGATTGCTTCGCACCGTCTCCCCATACTCACACCAAATTTTCCAACAGTTCTTGAGGTAAGAGTGCCCATTCCTCAATCAGCATCTGTTTAAATTGTCGGGTGTTCCCAGTAGGATGTAATCGTGCCGCAAGGCGTCTCCTCAAAGCATCCCACACATGTTCTATCGGATTTAAATCAGGGGAGCACGCCGGCCAATCCATTCGAGTGATATCTTCACTTTCCAGGAGCTCCTCAACAGCATGAGTCCTGTGTGGCCGTGCATTGTCATCCATAAAAACGAAGTCTGATCCAATGACACCTCGGAACAGACGCACATGAGAAAGGATCACCTCCTGACAATAGCGATCTCCAGTTACAGAACCTCTGTCGAAAACGTGGAGCTCAGTCCACCCGTTCATCATAATGCCTCCCCAGACGACAATTCTAGGACCACCGAAACGGTCTCTTTCCGTGATGTTACTGGGATGAAACCGTGTCCCGACCTCTCTCCAAATCAACTGGCGTTGGGAATCGCTTGTGGCACTAAAACGACTCTCATCTGTAAAGAGGGCACGACTCCATTGATGAGTTGTCCAGTTTTTGTGCTCCCTGCACCACTCTAAACGGTGCCGCCGGTGGGAAACTGTCAAAGGGATGCAGCGTTCAGGACGGCGGGCGAATAGGCCAATTTTGTGAAGGCGTCTGGACACAGTAAAACGCGACACTTGTCTCCCCGTTGCTGCATACAGTTGCTGAGCAATGGCGCTTGCTGACTGGTTTCGGGTACTTTTCGCCTGCAGGACGATATGTCGGTCATCCACTGCAGTTGTTTTCCTGGGGCGGCCACCACCAACCTTTCCCACAGCTGTACCTGTGGTTTGGAAGGCTTTCCAAGCGCGCGAAACGACACTTTTGTTGATTCCGAACTCTTCAGCTACACTGGTCAAACTACGCCCCTCCTCCAGCTTTCCGATCATTCTTTCACGTGTGAAATCGTCCAGGTGATTTCTGCTAGCCATATTTCACGAATTAACTCACGTGCACTTGCAGCGAATGTCTTTAATTGCGTCTCCGTCCTTCCTTTTATTGTAGTGTTGAGCTGCGCGCGCCTTCCGCACGTGTTTTGCGTACGCTCACGTCGCATGTGACGTTTTGTTCCTGATATTTGCATACGCATGACCTTTCTCTTGAATTCCGTGTTCATTGTACTGATCGCAAGAACTCCTTTTCTGCAATTTCATGGATATCTGCTTAAAATTTGCATTGTTGCTTAAGT
>JAPMOR010006379.1:230958-267520 GCA_026543865.1 Argiope aurantia
TGTGTGTGTGTGTGTGTGTGTGTGTGTGTGTGTGTGTGTGTGTGTGTATCTATGTATATGTATATGTGTGTGTATGTGAATGCTATTTTCACAAGTCACATATTATGAACGCCTAAAAGCCTATTCGATAGCAGCGAAGTATGAGGTGGAATAGAAATAATTCAATCCAATGTAAATATAGACCTAGTGGAAAATCTTATGCGAATATTCACAATAAATATCGTAATAAACGACACTAATGTAGATATGAAATTATTATCTATGATTCGTTGAAGTAATTAAAAACTCAGCTCCATGAAGCAGACTCAAGGATTTCATTGAAATTGTCTACCATTTCAATAATTGACAGGATACACTGATGAGTAACTTCTTCATAAGCTAATGCAAAATAACTCAATACTGTTTTCATTTGTTACAATATGGAGTTAATGCCGTTGGATACAAAAAAAAGAAAGAAAATTTTAAATCAAATATAAATCTCATAAATATTAATAAGTTAAGTCGGATCTTTTGATTCTTAAACTAACCAAAATCCTTAACACTATTAATATTTTTTTTCCGATAGGATAGTAGTAGGATTATTTAAAAATAATTAAAGTTACAGAAAAAAAAAGGTTGAGATCCCTTGCTTGAGGTACTTAATGGCCTATATTTCTATTCGATACGACATCGTCATCAACTTTTCTCTTTAAGTAATATTTTTAAATGCTTATTCAACATGGCATTTGTTCATCAACAAATGCCGTATGATCATCATGCTTCATTGCAATTACAGCAAATTTGATTAACATATACATGCCCAGCGTCTTTTTAGCAATCTATGACCATCTTGTATGTTCAAGCAAGATTTATTTAAATATTTAAACTTCCAGAACAAGAGAAAATAAGTTTATTAAAATGTTTCTTTCCGTTATATATTTAATTGATTATCTATTTCTTCCTTTAGAATTTTCCAGAAGGTTTTTTCCCCCTATGTCCGTAACGAATTAAAACTGGCAAGGAACAATAATTAATTTGATCACGAAATAGAAAATAATCACTGTATGATCAATCATGATTTTCCTCTTAATTTGAACGGAAATATTAGATTCACCAGCTGTCATAAAACACGATGTTAGTTATAAGGAAATTAAAGAATGCCATGAAATAATTCGATTAGTTTCTGAAAATGTGGCATATTTGAGACATCTGGAATAGTTGTCCTATTTTTTAAAATTTTCAATAAGAATTTTAAAAATATCATCAAATAATTCTTTTATAATAATCGATGAATAAAGCTGTGATTATTTCTAAAAGTTCTTCGGGATCTGGTTCAAACACTTATCAACTGATTATAATATTAATATTATATACAATAATATACTGATAATAATATTTAAATTACTATACAATAATCACTCAATAATACGACAGATATTAGACCAGAAAGTTACAGGTTTAGCGAATGTTGCATCGGTATTTAATATCGACAGAATATTATAAATAAAATTTCTGTAATTACCAAGATGCAGGAGCATCAGATTCTTTTAATTTGTAAATTTGATATGGAATTAGGCAAATTTGCTTGTGTGAAAAAATAACGCTCACAGTTGTCAGAAAAGAATTTTAATAAAACTAATATTTACAATAAAAGAGTTCGGAAAAAATTTCATTAAATTATCGTTTGCGTTTTTCCAGAAATTTTTGAGTTGTTTAAATACAACGAAAGAAACAAATTAATAGTGGTCCATTTACATAAATATTATTTTATTAGCACAGAATATTATAAACTGTTCAAAATGTACAGATAATTATGCTACATTTAACAAATATTATAAATTAAATTTAAAAATCTGAACAGCAACCTATCGTTCAGGTCACTCCAAAGTCATTGACATGGCAAAGATTTGTCTCTTTTCAATAATCTCGATTTGTCCCATAGAAAACAAATGTTAAAATTCAAGGCTCGATCAGCTTTCCTTCGACTGCGTTTTTGCTCTTCTGCAATTTCTTGCTGTTTTTGTTCATCCTTCCTTTTAGCATTTGCGTCTCGACTTAAAATCAATGTCCGTTAGCCAAAGTTGAAGTTTGTGGGAGCGATTTTTCACCAGTTATAATTTTGTCATTTTTACTTTCTCGCAGTTTAGTTTAGTTTAGTTATATTAACGTCCCGTTTGAAGCAACACTAGGGCTATTTTGGGACGGACCTGGTAATTTTTAACCTCGGTCAGATGACGAGGGCGACACCTGAGCTGGCACCCCCTCTCCACACCACACCAGCGGGAGGACGTTTGGTCAGGACGGATTTAACGTGCAACAGACCCCCCTTACACGACGGTTCTTCGGTGGAATCGGGTCTCGAACCTGAAACCCTCCGGTTCCGAAGCCGAGACCTTACCACCAGGCCACCGTGGCCCCATACTTTCTCGCATACATAGTATAGAGAATTAGAATAATTGTCAAAAAATCTGAACTCGATATTTTCATGAATCTTCACTTTTTAAACCTCCCAGAGTTCGAAAAACACATTTTTGAAAAATGTCTGTCTGTATATCTACCTATCTGTGACAAAGATAACGCAAAGACGATTTCAGCTATATGGATGAAATTTTGTATACGGTCTTTGCAACAAACTTTCAGTTTTCTATCAAATTTTGAGTAAAATCTGATCAGGGAAAGTCCGTCTGTCCTGCTGTTCGAATATAAATTAATACAATAAATACAAAACAAACAGAGTTAGATAAATAAAATTCGATAAATAGATTTAACATTTATAATGTAGACATTTACCAAATTTTGAGCCAAATCCAATTACGAATTGATTTTATGCCAGTGTGTGCTTTCTAAAACATGCAAACGCGATAATTCAAAAACGCAGTGACTTAAATATATCAGAATTTGTAAGGAATTTTGTAACTACAAGTACAGTTTTGTATCAAATTTTTGTTTCATTTGGTTGAAAAAAACATGTATAAAACAAAAATTCGATTTTTGGACACTGTTAACGCATGCCAGGGTTTAATCACCAAATAACTCGCCAAGGCACGATAAATTCCCTAAAAATGTTAAATTTATGCCAAAAATTAATATTTAGTAACAATTGTACGCCAATGCCATATAATGCGTTCTCTGGCCTGGCAAGTTTATTAGAGAATATGCGAGAAAGTTTTGGAGAGACCACTCCCAATGGTTTGTATTGCAATTCTTAAAGCCGTTTTTGTCATATTTTGTAGCCATCCAAGATGGCGAGTGTTTGGTGTGTTTTTGGAAGGTTGGCACGATTTTGCTGTGCTTGGCGCGAAACTAGACATAGATCTTACCGACAATTTGTTTCTCTTTGATTGTTTCTCTATTTCTTTGATCTGCCTTCCTATCTGCATCAGTCCAATTCCTTCTGTTTAGATTTTCCGGTTCGGATGTTTTGATTTGCATTCTTTTTACCTCAGTGGATTTATCAAAGGAAGCGCATTTCCTTGAAGTCATGATTTAAAATACTATTGCCTCTTATGCGTACAATCAATAATGCAATGTAATTATATAAAAATACAAATTTAGCCAGAGGCAATCATTTCCCCAAAACTTTCTCCCATACTCTCTAATGAACTCATGCCAGAGAACGTCTTATGTGACATGGGTGTGCAACAGCTATAAAATATTAACTTTTGGAGTGGATTTAAAATTTTTCCGAATCTGTCATGTCCTCCTTGGCGAGTTAATTGGCGATTAATCTCTGGTATGCATTTAGTAACACTCAGAATTCAAATTTGTGTTTTAGACACGTTTTCCTCCACTGATTGAAACAAAAATTTGATACAAAACTGCACTTGTAATCACAAATTCCCATATCGAATTTGATATATTATATTATTTATATATCGCTACAATTCCAAAAGTCATTGCGTTTTGGAATTGTAGCGATTACTTATTTCTGAAATTACAGACCGACAGACAGTCAACTTATATTTGGATTGGGCTCAAAATTTTGCAGGTTTCTACACTAAAGATGCTAAATCTGAGCTCTGTATTTTATCTATCTAGCTCTCTTCGTTTTGAAATTATCGAGTTACTTATATTCCAACTGACGGACAGACGGACTTCCTCTCAACAGATATTACTCAAAACTTGAGAGAAATCTGCAAAATTTGATGTTAAGATCGTATACCACATTTCCATCGTTCAACTCATATCGTTTTTCAGTTATCTTTATCACAGATAGACAGAAAGACATTTTCCAAAATTATATTTTTCGAACTCAGGGTGGTCTGAAGTGAAGAGATTCGTTAAAAATCTCGAGTTAGTATTTTTTGACGATTTCTGTACTTTCTCTATACTAAAAGAAAGTTTTAAAAAAAATCTTTGAAACTTTACCAAAAAATATGTGCTTCAACTAAAGCATCACAAGTTTTTAAAAAATTAAATGCAAAAATTAATCACTTAAAATACGAAAACTATCATATCTTGTATTGATAAACATTCTGAAAAAAAAATTTCATCTCGTGCAACATGATTACTATTCGGGGACATCTTTTAGATATTTTCCGAATAAAGGAACTTCGGTAAACTTTAAAAAAAATCTTTAAAAATCAGGAAACTTCACAGTAATTTCAGATCACACCATTAGAAAGAGACAATCCCGTATTTCACAATTATATAAAATTTGCAATTCTACATCAGAATAAATTCGGATAATTTGAGAAAATACGCCAGAATTTACCGCTCGATATCTACTAACAATAAAAATGAATGTGTCCGTCTCTTTATGAGTATGTGTTACATTCCACAGGCCAGAGCATTTGTTCTACAGTTACCAAATGTGGCCCATATATGCCTTTAGGGTGAGAAAAGGCGTTTTTAAATTTTAATTAATTAAAATATAAGCTGAATTTTTACTTTTTCTGGCGATAACATCCAAAAATAGTGTTCCACAAAAACGATAATAAATGATACCGATTTAATAGTCGTGGAAAATATTTTCTAAATTTTAACTATTTTTTTAAATTAATTTTTTTTGCCTAATTTCTATTAATAGAATACATTGTTGCAATTCGTAGACAAATAGCAATGAGAAGCTATAGTATTGAGAAATTTAAAAGAAAATTAAACCATACAATTCACTTTCAATAGAGCTATGATATCATGGAAATGATCCCCATAAAAGAAAAGACAATTTAAAATTGACGTGGTCATAGACATGAACTATATCTAAACCATTGAACTGAAATTAAATATAAACAATATCTCTGGGGAACCAGTCTATCTCTAAGGGTGATTAGTATTAAATAATTTTAAAAAAACTTGTTCAAATTTTAAAATATTTTTCTTACAACATTATCTTGAACTTCTACTATTCCACCACATATTGGTTCTGACACATGAAATAGGCAGGGCGAACTTCCATAGAGAAGACAAAAACATACAAGGACACACACATACTAGTTCTGACATATATATACACAGAAAGAATAGACAGCAGATGTTTTATTTTAATTATTTTCTATATTTTAATTTGGAAATTTATTTTTCTCGTATTCTCTCTAGATGACGCTACCGATACGGAATCAAAATTTAATTTAATTAACGATTAACAATGACTGAATTTTGAAAATATTAAAATAATGTATTGTCTCGAGTACATATACAAGTGTACAAAATTTCAAAAGTCGGAAGCACATCAGAAAATGCGCCAAAAAGGGATTATAAAATTCTATCTTTGCAAAAATGCGCCAAAAGTGGATTATGAAATTCTATCTTTGCAGAAAGGAAACCTGTTACATAAAAGTGTTTGAAAATGCTAACAAAATCAAAAGTGGTATTGTTGCTATGTGTCATCAGCCTTTCATAACTGTAAATTGATTGCGAAATGTTGAGAAGACCCATAAAAATTCTTTCCCTAAGCCCAGCTATCATTTTCCGAACGCATTTCACAAAAATCATGTGATCATACAATGTAAGATAAACGTTAAGAAGCATCATATTCACGCATTTGCAATTGTGAAATGGTTTCGTTTTAAGCATTTATCGTAAGTGGCATAAATTTTCTTCATGAGAAAACCGAAAAAAAAAATACTCCCTACATTTTCAACAATCCGGAAATTATATTCTATTTGCTAAAAGATTAACCAGACTTATCATCCAGCCATGTGCAAAAAAAGATTTTTAATTTATTGATATTTATCTTTTCTTAACTTGTATGGAAATTAGTCGGAACAAATCTGTCAAACTACTTACGTTATCCTAGATAATCAGACAATATTTCTTCGCTAACGTGACTTCAAATCCACGTGCAGTAAAAACGCCATCAAAGCCACGCTATCCCCTTTTTTTCTCGGGTCGAGTATTCAGCTGATAACCGAGGAGGAAGTTTTAAAAAAAGAATCGGATGATCGCATCTTTCAGTGGTCAGTTATTACTTTGTAAAAGATATTTGGCAGTGGAATTTTATCAGAAATGAATACGATGTACTTCATGTATCTTGATCTGTCAAAATATTTTTCGTTTAAAACAGAATTTTCTCATCATATTATTGCTGCTGTTTGCGTTTATGAATTTTTTTCGATCGCAGAAACATAAAAGCAATGTATTTCAACCATATACTTTAAAATGAATAGATAAAATTTATTCATTTATTTTTAGTATGATTAAAGTATCCGACTGATTAAAAATCGTTATTTCCGATTAAATTATCGAAATTCATTTTCTCGATTTAATTTTGAGGCCTATTTTATAAACTCTCTAAACATTGACTTACGATTTACTCTACATTAATTACAAATGAAATTATCCATGTTTTGTTACCGTGTCACAAGCAAAAATCTGAACCAAAACTATCATTCCAAATTTAAAAAAAAAAAATTGCATTTCGAAACTAGCAGTAAATAGATTCCATTCGCTTTTCTCAAGTACAGCTTTATCCACATCTGTCATAAACTGAATAAAAAAGTACTTGTATTGATTTATGATCAGAAACTAGGTATTAAAAAACATATCTACATGTTGAAGTTTTCTCCTAAAAATTAAGATCAAAATTGAATCTAAATAACATTTTCAAGTATTTAAGTTTAAATAAAAAGTATTATTTATGAAAAATTACAATTTTACATTAACAATCCAAGAATACATTGTAATCACCAAAAAAGTCCGAACTCGAGGTTTTGACGAATCTACCCGCTCAGATCTCTTTGAATTCGAAAAACACGTTTTATTGGAATTATAGATAAGTCCGAAAAATTTGAGTAAATGGATAAAATTTGATGTATGGTCTTTACACCAAATGTGTAGATTTCTATCAAATTTTGAGGGAAATCCATTCAAAGGGAATTTATGTCTGTCCGGCTGTCTGACTTTAAGTCAACGCGATAACTACAAAACAAAGACAGGTAGATGAATAAAATATTAGTGAACAGATTTAACATCTAAAATGTAGATATGCATTAAATTTAAACGTTATTTATAATCAAAACCATCAAAGGATTGCCCATCTGTCGCACTGTACTTTCACAAAAATGTAATGCAAAAACTCAAAAGTTCATTAGCTTAACACTCACCATATTTACGGGCATTATTCTGTACTTATCTCAAAGAACACCCATCAAATTGTCGGGTACAGGAAATGTTTTATTTATAAACAGTACAGGACAGACTTCATATCATATATGCATTTCTTAAAAACGATTAATTTAATTTAAAAACAATTGCAATCTCAACAGATTTAGTATAAGTTAATTAAATCTGTTAGGATTCTATAAATTAACACATTTTACTGTTCATTTATTTCTTGGGCTGGGATAGCCTGGTTGGTAGGTCGTTGGGTTCGCGTTCCCTTGGGTTGCGAGTTTGACCCCCACCGACCGAAGACTCTCCGTGTGTGTGGTGGCTGGCGCACGTATAAATCTGTCGTAGTCACAAAGTCCTCCATGTTGAGAGTAAAACCACTGGGGGTACTGGTTCAGGGGTGATCGTTCTCTGGTTCAGGTCTAAATTACGATCTGTGGATGAGTGAATGAAGTCCGCCCCTTAAAAAGGGTTGTGACGTGTGTGTAGCTAAGTCGTACTCTTGGTCCTGGATGGCGCTACTGAAAAAACAAGAGTTGCAGCCTTGGGTTAAAATCACTGATTTCTAAAGTCAGTGGGCTTGTCTATGGCAAGTGCCATTAAGAACAACAACAACATACATTTATTCCGTGCATTTTTTGCAAACATATTCTGTTGTCCGTAAATACATTTTCTCAGATGTTGTTTTTATATTTAATACAGGTACTCTTACTAATACTTTAGGTACTTATATTTCTATTTTTGTTACGATAGTCGTTTTGACATGATTTGAGAAGCTGCGAACTATTAACGGATTGAAAGACAATCTTTGATTCTATTATCAGAGATTCGCCGACAAACACTTCGGTCACTTGGAACACGAAACTTATTCGGTATGTTCTCACACTGGTGCATTTCTTATGCAATTCCAAAGCATTTATATGTGCCAAGTCCAAAATATTATAAAAGTAAAATGTTGATTCATGGAAAAAAAATCCGATTAACTATGAAATTAGCTTATCCTTCATTTTGATTTATATATCCTTAAAGATAGATATACATCATATAGAATACTGAAATTACAAGGATGGGAAGAAAATAAATTGGATGTATATTCGTCTCATTACACTAACCGTGAGCGTAAATTGGAAAAGAATTATGTTTTTCTAATTTTGGTCATGAAATCCGAAATCCATCAAAATGACGGGTGCTGTAAACCTAGTATTAAATGTATGAAATTTGGTATGTGATTTTGTGATTACAATTGTAGTCAAATTTTGGTTTTAATCCGTCGGAAAAATATGTCAAAATATACGTTTGGTTTTTTTGGTATTTTTGTATTAATTGTATCGGGCTGAATAATTCCCAAAAATCTCATTCTAATAGACTCTTTCGTAATTATTCATAACTTTATTTAATTATTAATCTCCAATAACATACGATTAATAACACACGTGCATTTATTAAAGAATATGTGAGAAAGTTTTTAGAGACCAACTGCCGTTCATTAAATTTTATTGTTATTGTTATAATATATGTAATTGATAATCAAAAATCCAATTTATGCTGTAATATTTTCAGAAGTAACTATCTAAATTTTGCTTAGTTTTTAATTAATTAAAAATCTAATTATCTTTCGAAAAAAATCGCTTAGAAATTCACATTTTCGTTTTCTTAAGTGTACCTTAGACGAATTTAGTAATCTGAAATCTACTGTTGTATCTTGGAGAGCGCCGACATTTTCATACTCTAACACTTCATATTAGAACATATTACTGTTTAAATATATTTCAGAAGTTTGAATATTTTTTAATATGATAATGTTGTTAGGCTTATACTCTTTTTATAAATCGCGTCATGTAAACATAGTTGAGCATAAAATGCGATGACTGATGCAATCAAGCCATAATCAGACTTAACAAATGAATGAATCCTAAACATTGCCATGCTACAATATTTCGTATTAGAGCTCGTAATTTTTACTTTCTCGTATACGTAGTATAGAGAAAGTATAATAATCGTCAAAAATTTACCACTTTTTACAAGTTTTTGGAAATTATCAGTCTATCCGTGACACGAATCCCCCTGTCTGAATCTCAAAAACACTTTGAGCTAGACGGCTGAAGTTTTATATCAAATTAGCAGAATTTTATAAAATTTTGAATAAAATTTGTTGAGATAAAGTCCGTCTGTCTGACTATTAGAATATAAGTTAACCCGATATTTACAAAACGAAGAGAGCTAAATAGATGAAATTTGATTCAAAGATTTGACAACTATAGAGCAAACAAATTTTGTGCCAAAGCCAACCAAGGATTGATTGTCTGTCGATCTGTACTTTCAGAAACACGTAAACGCGATAATTCTATTTAAAACGCAGTGATTTAAACATATCAAATTTGGTGTAGGATTTTGTGACTGCAAGTGCAGTTTTATGTCAAATTTTTGTTTCAATCGGTTGAAAAAAACGTGTCTAAAACATAAATTCGAGTTTTAGATAATATTAAAAAATATTAACCCGCATGCTAGGGATTTATCGCCAAGTAACTCGCCAAGGATAAAAGTGCTAATTGTCAAAAGTTAATATTTCGTAACTATAAGAAGCCAATACCACGTAACCATAATGTAACATTCTATGGCGTGACAAGTTTATTAGAAAGTTTACGATAATGTTTTAAGGAGACTGCCGCTGGTTTTAGTATTTATAAAAAGGTCCACATGATAAATTTTCAGAGCAAAATGCGCCAAGCATAATTTAAAGATCGAAGATATTTAGCTTTGCAAATGAAGGAATGAAAAAAAAAATGAGGTATTTCCTAAATTAAATCGTCGTTATTTTTGAATGTTAAATTAACTTCTCAGGCTCACAAATCGAGACAAAGTGGATTTAGACCAAAAGAAGTAGTTGAGATAAGGATTAACTGCAATTACAAATGCAATGAAATCTTGAGGAAGGCAGTTTTTGAGATTAGTTACATATCAATTCATTATGATTTAAATTCCAATCCTTGTGTAATGTTACTTTTATGACAACTGAAGATTAATTCTTTACATTCGCATATCTGGAAGCATGGCTCAATAATTCATTTTTGGAAATCCAGTATATGTCAGACATGTTCAAATGGCAATTATTTATGTTAGGTACAAAGATAAATAGTAATAAAAAATACCGATAAGAGTGTTATGTCATAGTTGATAAGTTGAAACGGCTGGAGATGGCAAATCTCAGTCGTTCCAGTTCTGATCTTGCGGACTTATGCTCCAAGTTCAATCGTCTATTGCATTTCCTACATTTCCATCTTTATTATATTTGAGGAAAAATAATAAACTTTATTTTTATCTCTATCACCAACCATTTTTTAAAGTTTTTTTTAATTCGATAAGAAATTTTCAAAAGCAAGTACCATATGAAGGTGACTTTTTACTAATGATTATTCTCCCCTCAACATTATCTCATAGCTTTTTCTTTGTTGGTTTGTTTTATTTCGAAGTATAGTGAATAGGTGCCGTATATAGTGTGGGTATATATAATATGGGGAGTATAGTATATAGTATATACAGTATGGTATATCTAATATTTGGTATATATATATATATATATACCCACACAATAAAAGACATATATATATAGTATGGGGAAATGTGGGACAGACAGATATATGGATTTTACAGTTATATGCAATACAGATCATGAAGTCCCTCTTTTAGTAACTAGTAGATACAGTTACGAATTTCAAAATATTTTTAATTTAATCAAGATGTTAATGATTTATTTTAGTTTATTTTTTGCTTTTTCGTACACGAATTATACAAAGAGAAAGTCTTGTAATCGTCAAAGAATTCGACGAACTCGAGATTTTAACGAATCGCCACATTTCCTGAATATGAAAAACACATTTTTAGAATTTGTCTTTTTGTTTTTCTGGGAGAACAATGAACTCCAAAACTTTCTAAACTAGATGGATAAAATTTGGTATAAGGTCTTTTACACCAAATTTGGAGATTTTTATCAAGTTTTGAACGATATCTACTCAGAGAAAGTGACTGAGTATAAGTGAATGCAGTAATTATAAAACGCATTGACTTAAATACACAAAATTTAGTGCTCAAATCTAACACTTAAAGCGTAGATTCGTATCAAATATTGAACCAAGTTTATCAAAGGGTTGACCGTCTATTGATCTGTACTTTTGCATGTATACGCAATAATTCAAAACGCAACAACTCAGGTTGGTTCATAGTTTTATCATCTAAAGTTTCTATATCGTATTTTGAATCACATCTGACAAGGGGCGGGGGGGGGGTGACCATCTGCACATCTGTATTTTTACATGAGTAAAAGCGTTAACTCAAAAACGCAATAATTTATACAAATAAAATTTTGTTTGTTTCTTGACTACAAATGTATTGTGACAAATTTTGGTTCTATTTATACGGTTTTCTGGTTTTATTGTAAAAATTGCAAGCCGGCATTAATATTCCATTACATTATAAACAAGTATTTTAATCTGTTTCAATTTATGTAATGATTTTAGTAATTCAATAAAACACATTACAATCCTCGTGTTTTATTACTCATGGAAGTTTCCCAGTTATTTTAATCAATTTATTTATTTGACAGTTATTCTAAAACCAGCTTTTGATCAATGTACCTCCAATCTGTACAGCGGTCTGAATCGGAAATCCGCCATTAGACCTGCTCCCTATAAGTAATTGAATCCAAAATTTGATATAACACCATATTTCATTAATTTTATTTTGCGTTTTTGTGTCTGTGCTCGCATATCCATGGATGTACAAATAAACATGCAATATACTTGTAGGGGGATTCAAATCCAAAAACAGATGCAGATCTACAATGCTGGAACAAAGTAATGTAATAAATTTCAACCATCTGTCTTGTGTTTTCGAATTCATTATGCTATATGCAAATGCTATTCTGAAGATTGTATGCTAGATAGATAGGTTTGAGAACATGTCAAACAGTGACAGATTTAGGCATTGTGCGACTCTAGGCGGCAATACACATTATTCAACCTCTCTGTTAATAAACAAACCGATTTAGTTTCTCATTTGAAAACATTTTTAAGATGTTAATGATTTATTTTAGGTTAATCATTTTTATTTTATTAACGTTGCGAAAATGTATCTGTTTTAATTTATCTATTATGACTCCAAGTAGTCCGCCATCCATGTTTGTACATTATTGAAACACATGTTCAGCAATAGATCTACATAATGAAATAGATCTACATAATGAATACATAAATAGATCTACATAATGAAACATATAGGAACCTGACCAGGTATACTTGATAAAATGTTAATCTTATACTAACATTTCAAAATTCATAAAATTTGTAATTTTTACAAATTTATTTAAAATAGGAAAATAAATTTTTAAAAGCTACCTTTCTGTGACCTCCTTTTGATCTTTTATGACCTAAGCAAATGCCTAGTATGAAATTCGGAAGTATAGCTGCAAGATAAACAAGCTAGCACTATTACCAATTACTTTAAATATATTCACAAGCTACTAAAACTTTTAAATTTCTATGCACTATATTATTATGTTATATTATGTTTGCACAGATACCTTCCAATAGCATTTTTTTAGGGCGCGGAGATTATAGGCTGATCGTCCAGGCTCTCCACCAAAAACTACTATTCTGGTGGCACTTTAAATATTTCTACATGCTGCATTCATTTCTTTATAATGATTTTCATAACACTTAAAAAAATGTAATGACATGACACGAAAGTTCTACGAATAAAGGCAAATTCGAAGTTACAAAAATTCATTTCGGGAATATTTTTGAACCCAAATATTGCCAGATTTCTTATAATCATTATCGTTTTAGAATTGATAAACTTAAATAATAATAATAATTTTTTTTAAATGAAAAACGTTTCGTAATTTTTTTTCCATTTGTTTTTAAAAATTCTTCGCATTTCTTTCAAGATTATAATCAACAAATCTTCAAAACTCTTACCAGATTGAAATCGAACCGAGAAAAAAAAGATGAAAACAAATTCGAAATAAAATAAAACAAAGGTCAGGGTTACAGTTATTTTTACTGAATCATCAATTCTGAAAGAAAGAGAAATGGAGGGAAATTCTTAAGAGATTTGATCATAGATAAGAGAACGTATGTGAAAAGAAAATCAGATCGTAATCATTTATTTGTTTTCTATCATGACGTCAGCAAATTTCTCCCTGGTTTTATCATCTGTATTTTACAAATAAACACCTAACATAAATGAATGCCTCCTGTATAAAACACAAAAAAACTATTGATTTAATATTAAAATCGCAAGTTTGTCTTCAAATTTAGAAAGTTAACTTTCTCATTTATTTTGGGAGGTTTCTCGATATTTAATACTCTAGGCAAAATAAGTTATTTTTAACTAATGTCATCCAAAATACGTCATGTCCAAAGTGATATTATATATTAATATCTAACTAAACAAGCATCTATTGATGATGTCACTTACAGTAGTCAGTGAGTATCGTAAATCACAATTTAATCCATAAAAGACTCAGATCACATGATGCCATGTCGATGCCAGTTTCGCAGCAAAAACGGAAAGTGTTAAAGCAAGAAATTGGAAAAAGACTGGTAAATTTTTCTCACAGTACGAATATTTTCTTTTTTAATTGTATTAAAGCCTTTTCTGATTGCATTCAGGTATCTTTTGAATATTTTTCCTTGAATGAACTTTTTTTTTCGATATTTTTTTACTAGTCGCCATTGGTGACCGATTGATACACAGAGGATATTGTTTATATTTAATTTCCTTTAATGATAATTTAAGGAAATGATGATAATGAATGATATAATTTCATGCCCACGATTGTATTAATTAATCAGACACTTCAACTGTGTTGTTTTAATTATTTTTCATATGTTCTGTTCATTACATGAATGAATTATTTTAATAGAGGCCCGTTTCATGGTAATATTGCACTATTAAAAATGTAAACGTCCAGTTTATCTATCTTCTAGCTTTCGCTGTATTGTAACCTCCCATTTTATTCGTTTGTAAACTATGCGGATACTAAACAGAATCCATCATTCTTATCTGTGGACAAAAGATAGAAAATCAAACGATTAAATATTTGATTAAACCTTGAAAATGTTTCAATTTTAGATCAAAAATGCTGTTGGAAATTTGGCAAAAAAAAAAAATATATAAAATTGCCAAGCTTTACTAAAAAAATGCATAATTATTATGTTTGAGTCATTAAAAAGATAATTTTAATTTTTTAAATTTTAAAACGGAGTAAAATTTATTTTTGTGCAATAATATTTACGGAAGATTTTGCGAAAAAAACACTAAAAGTGAGATTAATTTTTATTAATTAAAATTTTAAAACTGAGCTTACTTTTTAAAAAATTAAAGTTTCAAAACAATATCTCTAAAGAATAAATGTGCAAAATCTGGTAGCTTCAGGTCAAATGATATAGTCTCTAGAACACTAAATTGCACACACACAGTCATTTTTATAAAAGTAAATATAAACGACTTAAACCAATAACGATAACGATGAAAAACTGGGAAATTCAGAAGTGTAAACTAATATATAATCAGTTGAAATCATCTATTTTTAATTATTTTGAATACATTTTATGATTAATAATTTTTACTATGTTAAATTTAAATGAATAATAATGTTTAATTAAATACTATGATTAATTACTTTGAAGACATTTTAATTGCATTGTTGTTATGGTTGTAATTAGTTTTAATTTTTCTTTTAAATTGCTTAATATATTTTTAAATTTTGAAAATCCATCTTTTTTAACACTCTATGTATTTAATATTAGATTGCCTTACATTTACATTTTTTTTAAATCAAAAATCACAGAAATCACTTAAATATATTCTTTTTTTGTCACAATCAAAATTGGTATAAAAGTTTCAATTTAAAACTATTTACTTCCATAGCATATTTCCTTCCAATTTAAAAAGTAACTCTACTAAATGCAATATTAATCATTTTAAACAACTTTCACATTTTATTTATTTAATTGAATTATACTTCTAATCAAATAGCTGATCTAATGGCTACTGAAGGCACTGATATAGCATAATTGTTTTAAGAAATAATCTTTTAAAGCCTTATTTGAAATCATATTTTCGATAGTTTATTATTATTATTGATATTGCTGAAATTATTATTCATATTATTATTATTACTAGTGACCTTTGGCAACCAGCTGGTTCGTAGAAGATACTGGTTGTGTTTAATTCCAATTTAATTACTAAAATATACTATTTTCATGTCTGTAACTCTGTAACAGGCATTAAAGCCATGCTAACTATCTGGAAAAAAAATGTCTTGTCACTGTCATGGCACGGAACTGACAAACTAGGAAGAGAAGGAATTGTTTAACCGGAAATTATCTTTTATTACAGATACTAAGGCAGATGTTCAAAATTTTAATTACTCCTCTTGTATTAAAAAATTAAAAATACAGAATTTACAATTTTTTATGATAGGAAAATCCAAGAATATTATTTTATTAGTAGAACTCGCACGTTGTTGCCCATTGAATGATTAATAACGACGACATAAAAACATAATAACATAAAATAAAGTTATGAAAACAAGTAAAAAATGATTGTGCGTTTACTTTTCTTCACCAAAATAATATTTTACACTGATAAAATTCGGAATAATAACTTTTATAAATATGGAGATACGTTTAAAAAGAGAGATAGTTAGAGCAATTCTTGCTGCAATTAAAATTTAAATTCTGATTCTTGGAACAACTAGTAGATCCCCCCCACCCTAAAATGGAACAATGATACAGTATAAGTTTATGAAATAGAAGTTTAAAAAAATATTAATACTCTAGGCAAAATAAGTTATTTTTAACTAATGTCATCCAAAAAATGATTTTGAAATGAAGTTACTGTACCAAGAAATCATTATTTTCGAAAAATAAACCTCCAGATTTACAAGAATAACTTTTATAATCTAATAAAAAATAAAGTAGAATGAAATTTTAAATGATTCCAAATGAATCAACAAAGGACGAAGTCAAATATAATTTTCATAAAAATTCATATATATCCAAGATCATCTGAAGGAAAAAAAGAACTGAAATATTCAGATTGATCATTTCAAACTTTGAAGTCACGTTATGTAAGTAGGACATATTTAATTTGTAATTCAATTTTACTATTGAATTTTAATGAAAATGCGCATATGAATTTTGTTTCTTGAATTACAATCGGCTTCATTCTAAAATGCTTAGAATTTATGAGAGAATTATGTGCTTCATAACTAAATTTACTCGGAACTTTCTGCAGTGGTTTTCTACTAAGTTCATTGAAAATCCTTATATCAAAATATACAATAATATACAAGGTATACAATATTATTTGTATTCTCTTTGTAGCATAAAGCTATTGTTGATTCCATGTGCTTATATTTCAACAACTCCTCTCCGTTCACCTTCCCTTTCTCTGTGCTTTTTTATTAGAAGAATATAGTATTTCCTGATATTGCAAAGAAAAAAAGAAAATTCGACACAGGGATCTGTGACGAAATCTTTGAAAACAAAATAAACAATTAATTTTAAAAAACACCAATAAACGGAAGTGACAGTACCTGTATGGTGTTGTTATCCATGACTGTTATCCAAAATAACAGATTGATTTTGTTCATTTATTTTTCTTCGTGACAATGATATCTTCTGATAAATTAAAGATGATAAAGATAAAAATAAATAACAAAAAATAATAGGTTAATTTTTTTAAAAAAAAAGAAAGAGAGAAAATAAGGAATTCAGAAATCTTGTTGCAAATGATACTGTTAACATTTAACAAAATTAACAATTATACAAAAATCGTTTACTTGATTATTCATTTGATAATTTGTTTCCTTGCCAAATTTGCGATCAAAATAAATAACAGAAAATAATAAGCCAATTTAAAAGAGGGAGAGAGAGAGAGAGAGAAAGATAATGAAATAAGAAATCTTGTTGCAAACTATACGATTAACATTTAAATGATACAAAAATCGCTTTCATGATTCTTGATTTGTTGCTTTATTAAATTGGCGAAGAAATATAATTTATCTCCCACGGATTCGTGATTTCTGCCTCGGTTGAACGTCAGAATGTATCAGAAAAAAAAAATAAAAGAGGTATTTAGATTGTTTCTGTTTTAAATTGGACAAAAATATTTAAAATTTAAAAAAAAATAATGGAACTAGAATAAATGGTGCTGGAATTTTAAATTTAATTCTTAACATTTTTCGAAGAAAGTGAGCATTTTTTTAAAAAATTTCTCAGAATTCAACATATTAGAATAGAAATGTAAAACAAATGTTGAGCAAAAATGGAAACAAAAAAGAACTTGTTTTGAAAAACCAAAGCAAATAAAATACATTCATGATTATGATATAGGCCAAATTCGATGCGTCATTTTAAGTTTGAAGTTTACATTTTATATTAGCAAATGTTCGTAATAGCACGAAATAGCATCGGTCAACGTGGATGAGATGTCAGAAGAATTCCGTAAATAAGTTTGTTATATAAATTTGTTATATGTTTTTGCCATATAAATTTGTTATATGTCGGATAAATTAACTCCATTAATACTTAAGATAATACATGCTCCATATAGAAAATTTTATAAACAAAAGATGCCTTTTGAAATACGAATTTCACTTTTCCAAAACAAAAGTTGCAACTCTCTTTGCTTTCTCCCTCCAAGATTAAAAAATTTTGAGATTTGGAAAAAAAAAGAATAAAATGAGTGAATAAAACGCTATATCTTATAAAAGACGTGAGAATAAAAAAAAAATTAGAAAATCAATTAAAAATTCAACTGAAAAGTGAATACTTCTTTCTAAAGCTATCTTTCTTTTTTTATAATCATAATTTGTAGAATTTGAACAAAAGTTCGTGTAAAACTTCGAATTATGTAAAAAAAAAAATTGAAACTTTAAGATCTAAAAAATGATTTTAATGACTATATTAATAAATATATAACTTGAATATTATCATAAAAGAACAATCTGAAATTATGGACTGATTTAAAATTTATTCAGTTTTTCTTCTTTTTTATCCTCAAATGGTCACACAAAAATTTAATCGTTCTTCTATCAAAATTGTACATATACGTATCTATAGGTTAAAAGTCATTCGATCCTTTTATTTATCGATAAAAACCACCTACACATTTAGGAAGTTCTAAGTAAAGACACTGCGTAGGAAAAGAATTACTTATTCTATGATGAAATGGTGAATTATTCTATTATTCTTCCGATTAACTGCAAATAATTCTTACAAAACTGAAGGGAGCCAATAAAGTTCGTGGATTTTCAAACCGTATGAGAATAACGAACAGCTACGGAACAAATGCAGCTGTCTCTGATTCATATTTGATGTTGAAGATTCGAATTCTCTTTTAATGACAAAACAGCTGCTAAAGCATGGGATATTTACATAGAGATTAGGCTTGGGATACAGAATGCTTACATTTTTATGAATTTGAATTTTGAAATAGAATAAAATCAAAATAAGTTATTTATGTAGAATTAAAATCATTTTTTAAAAAAATAACTCATTGTCAAGAAAATTTAACATTTTCATACTATGTGCTTCAATTCATTAAAAAAAAGCTGATTTCTTGTGATATGGTAATTTGTTTTTAAATAATATCAAAACAGATTTTTTAAAAAAATCTGCAAAAATTACCAATCTGTTTCTTTGTATTGTAAAACTTTCTTTGTCTGTGAATGTATAACTTGATAGTTATGAATTAAAAATTAATTACGATCGGAATTGCTTAATGTTATGGTAGAACCATATAAAAGTCTTGAAACTGACGATAAGCAAAATGACAAGTAATTTTGAATGTATTCTATATTCTATGGGAATCATTATGTTGAAGATTAATATATAATATTTATACAGTTCAAGTATAGCTAAAAAAAGCAATAATTGTTTCTTGAATGGATAAATTCATCTATGTTTTTATTTTTAGTTTAAGCAGTTTATTATTAAATTAATTTCGCTTGAAATTTTCTAAAGTTTAAAGCATAAAAAGTCTACTAAGTGCTCAAGCATGAGATTTCCTATAAAAATTTTAAATTAGTGGAAATAAAGAAAAAGAAAGAATTATTAAAGTTTGAAATTAATAGTTGTCGCTGAGTTTTATTTGGCAATGTAATTTAACTTTTGATATCCGTACTTTCATTCATTTAATATAATCTCAAATTAGGAAGTCTAAATTTATTTTTATGTCAATCATCGAATATACAGTATTTAAAAGAAAAAGTTATAAAAATATATGTAAATTAATAAAGAATATTAAGAATATTAAATAAAAAACAAGATTATCCGATGTACATCACTTACGTCTATGCTAATTTTTTTTAACTAGGATTTCGAAGGTTAAATAAATAAGGTAATTTGCAAAGCTATAGCATTTATAAAAACTTGAGTTTATTCTGTAAAGACAGAATGCAAAAAGATCGGAGGTGTTTTAGGAGGTGTAAAGTTTGTGTTTCCTTTTTAACATTTGCCATCTCATATGTGCTATCATTTTTCCTACTTCGAAGGATATCTTGCCTGCAGTGAATATTTTAAAATATCATCCATGGTTAACGTTAGGTATTTTGGGTTGGACAGAAGACTTTATTTATTTCATAATAATAATTGCTCCTAAAAAGGGAAATAATTGCTCGCACCAATAAGTATTTCCAAGCATAGAAATAATGCCATATACAATTTTTCGAATCTTTCTTCTCATAATTTAAAATCTTTAAGCCCTGTTTCAAATTCCCTTTTAACAAACTTTAAATATTATAAAGATTCGTTGGGAGAGTGGGAGGGGAGGTACATGTAAAGCGCAAGCCTTTTTTAAAAAACTTTTCAAATCGAAAAAACTTTCACTATTCTTTTATTAGCCTATATGTGTCCATTAATGATGTGATTTTATTTTTATCACCAGCTTTAACATAAGATTAATTTTTAATTCTAATATTGTAATATTTTTTGAAGTCCAAATTTGTTTTAAAATGATTTTAAATTAACTCGTAAATTCTTAGAAATATAAACACTAAATATTTTAAATCAATCAACTAATTAATTGTTTCTGTTTTGTAAAAGGTGTTTACATCTGAATGTTGGTATTTCAAAAATGCGTTTGTTTTCCTCAGTATTTTTCAAAAGCAGTTGTTTTAGTAAAGTTAGGTTGTTATTAGTAGTTAGTTAGGTTGAATTCCTCATAATGCTGGAATAAATGAATAATCATTAAATTTTATCGCCATTTCTCGAAATTTGCTAAAAGTACAATCGAAATTCAATACCTTGCACTTCCAATGTTAATTAATTAGCATTGGAATGCAATGTTAATTAATTAACATTGCTTTAATTCCAAATGTTGCACTTGCCAAAATTTGCGAACCTTCTTCATTTACATTAAAAAAGGTGAGAAGATTGCCATCTGCTGTTATCAAAACCAGGATGATCATTTGGCCTTTTACTCAAACTCTGTTCGTTCATTAAGTCAAAAAGAAAAGATAAGGCTACGATACATGAACTATATCAAATAATGTGTGAAATCCAAGACCGATACAAGAACTAGCACAAAATTATGTTTCATAGGAAAGAAAGCACGTTCCTACGAAAACGAATAAACGTGATCTGTCTGTATTCACGAATGTAATATCAGAATGTTCTTAATAAAAAATTTAATTTATTATGATCTTTCATCTGTTTCAGTTACTTAATCATCCATCTATTTCAATTACTTAAATGACTTTCTTTCATCTTGACTCTGAATGGTTGGTATAAAGTTACCACAGATCCAGGGTATTTAATGATGTCTGGGTTTATGTTCGAAACTGATACATATGATATCTAATATAATGAGCATTAAATTGAAGTTGAAACTATAGACTTCACTTTGTTTAATTGCCTTAAATGAATGAGTTGCGTCAAATCAAAACATTGTAATGTTGAAATCACATATTTATGAATCTATTATTTTATTATACAAAATAATAGAAATAATTTTTTTTCAAAAAACATTTCATAAGGTTAATTTATTTCAATTAAATAAATTGCAGATTTGAAGCTGAACAAGAGTTAGTTTGGGATGGAATTTGAATTTTGAATTGCAAACAGTTGACAAAGATAACACATGCGATGGCAATCTTTCTTCAACATTCTACACCATACTAGCTATAAGATGTTTGTCTCCTACGAATTTAAATGTCCAGTAAATGCGACGGATATTTGGATTAATTCAGTCTTGAAACAATATTCGTCATTTTTCCAATGAAAAAAAAATGTAAAACTCGTAAATGGGATTTCCCATATTATATAGAATGTGAACGTGATATTGAAACTTAACTTTTCCTCTGAACCATTTCTAAGAAAAAATTTGAACATTTGTGGAATCTTAATTTTTTTTTCCATACGAGCAAATAAAAGTAATTTTTGAACATTTTTCTATAAAATGTGTTAAAAATATTCTGATTTTCAGTTAAGAATGCAATTAAATGTAACAAATGAATCATGAATCTTATTTTACGCTAATTTTAACTTGTCAATGTCAAGTTCATAATATTCAAGGAAAGAATTTATTTGTAATTCAGTGAAGAATTAATAAACAAGTTACAAGGAAATTATATATTCCTTTAATATCAGAAAACTTTTTTTTAAATTTTATTTTCCATCTTCCCATAAAAGATGAAGATAATATATTCGATGTCATTTTATTAAAAAAAAAAGGTGAAAATGGGGTCCAAAAATATATGAAGGATATAAGGTAAAGTACCATTTAATTTTAAAAGATCAAAAATTCGTTTAATTCAAATATAATGTATACTTTTAATACACTTAGAAAATTAATGCCACTTTTCTGTACTATGTGTTACCGATTTTTTTCGTCAAAGATAATTTTAAAATAAATAATAATGTTTATTATTACTCTTAATTTTATATTCAAACTTAAGATATTATCATTTAATAGTTCTCAATATTATTCTCAATATTAACTTGATAAATAATGAAACAATAAAAACCCACTGTTGAAAAAAATCTGCAATTTTTTTTCTTTTTCTGTGTAATTTTATATTCTTTTTTCGAATTAATTTCGTGTTCGTTTTCGTACTATACTTCCATTAATCAATTTCCTGAAAAAAAGAAATTACAAATCACAAAGCAATTCTTAGAAGAGCCTCTTAAGTAATTTCGACTCAAGATGTTTTTAATTGTTTAGCACGGGTCTTCTTCTAAGAAAGAAAACATGACAATGAAATAAGAACAATTACACTCTTCCCACACAAAATGTTGCTCCACTACACAAACGGGTAACAACGGAAATCGTTTGCACCTTCTAATTCAATGTTTGCAGACAATGACAAGAACTGTTACATAAAATTGTGCAATCTCACAATTCGTTGGAACCAGTTTGTTTGCCAAAGACTAGAAATTGTCTGCTAGAAATGAGTGATAGCATTTTTTTAAATTCGGTATTCTCTTTAATAGATAAGAAAATTTACTTTCCTTGAAAACATAGGCAAGATATGAAAATTCTCATTAAATTGTGCCAGGGGGAAAAAGACATCTTCAAACTGCATTTTGTAAATAACTTAAAACCTTGAAAATCTGTTATTTAATATTTTAAGTGCGATTTCTCAAATGCTTTGAACAGGTTGCATTAATTTTTATAATAAAGACGGATTTCTTATTCACCTAAGATTTTGCTAATCATTCTTTTTGATTAGAATTGCTCTGCCATATTCATATTTCATTTGTTTCATTTTATTTGCTATTTCACTGTTTTTAAATTGTCCAGATAATTTATTACACACATTTTCTGGGTAATTGCAAAAATTTCCAACGTGTCTACATATAACAACAATCAAATTCATTTTATTATTGTTACAAAAATTTTTTTAAATATAAAACTCTGTAAATTAAAACTTGTTTGTAGCCATTCGTTTATTATATAAATCAATATTGTATTTTTCTTGCGAAAAGTGCTGAAAATTTAAAAAATTTCAAGGGAAACCGAATTTTTTATCCAACGTTTATTTGAGAAATAAATTAGTTTTGCATTTAAATGTAACATTGACACAATTTTAATTTTTTTTCTTCAAATTATTACAAATTCCTTTAAGTTATTCAAAGATTTTTCAACGCAGCTGTTGAAGTGTAAGGTTTAAATTAATTTCGTTTGATTTTATTTCTGACTTTATAGCACACACTTTTATTTAAATTGATTCATTTCATGTTTATAAACATGGAATCTTTTAAATTGATTTTTCATTTTTCTGCTGCACTACAGATTTGAAAGTTTTTAATCTTGTACATCTCCTATCACAATATACTAATTAAATATTTTACAAATTTTATTACCAGTTAAACTATCAATTTAATTAAATATAGATTTTGTATGAGTAGCATCACCTTACGAGCTTTCAACACTGATTTCAAGAGTCCACATTAATTATTCTAAATTTATAAAGAACAATTAAAGTAAAACAATAATTAAACTAAAAAAAACCTTAAAACAAATTTTACAAATTACTCTAGAACAAAATTCTTGAAATCCAAAATTTAAACACACTCATTTATTGGTTATAAAAACAGAATTGCATTTTCTCTTGAAAAAATATTACAAATTCAGAAGTAAAGCTTAGAAAGAAATTGATTATGAAAATAAAATCTGTGGATCATTACGGGAAAAAATTGTTTCATTTATATGAAATTTGAAAACAATTTAAATCTGTGTGTTTGTAAGAATTAGCCTTTATTTATAAATAAAAATGCAGATAAGAATGACTGATATTTAAAAAATAAAAATATACAACGCAATATTCAGATTTATTAAAACAATTTAGGTAATTAAATTAAATTCATTTCATTTAAATAATTTTGCTGCATCAAACCAAAAATTAAATAGCAAAAATGAACTTTCTTTAAAAACAGCAATACATATCGATCATTGTTAATATTTTTCTGAAATTTTCGTGTCTGCACAAAAAGTAAAATAAAGAGATAACAAAACAATATTATTAGTAATAAATTCTTTAAAAAAATATTACAAAATGCAAAACGTCTCGCATAAAAAAAATATTTTTTTCGAATCTGCTAAAAAAAAGAACGAAAAAGGAAAACTGAAATAACTAGAAATGTTTGGAATTGATTCACAGTTTGTTTTTTTTAAGTAGGCTTAAATTATGTTGATATACATACATACAAAAAAATCGTCTGGGGCAAATTCAATAAAACATAAATAAAATCAGCCTTCTTCATTGGAATATTCATCGACTCCATATATGTCTTTTTTGAATTGAATCAAGTACACGACTAGGATTTTAGGTAGCACATGGCGTAAAGGAATGAGTGACCTACATTCCATTTTAAAATGTGGTCATCATTTTTGGGCGGGAAGAAACGAATTGTTCCGGACTGATTCTTCTATGCTAATCTTGTCAGCTTTGGAACTCTGGTATCCTTCCTCGTCACCGTACAAACAATCCGAATGCATCGATAAATGCTTCTGATAGCTTATTATGAACCGCTGAGTCATACTTTGGAAGATTTATTTTCCACAAGACGTGACACATGTTGTTTGATTGCTGTTCCTTTGTTTGCAAAAGGCGGGAATTTATGCTTTTGTTCTTCGTTCCATGGAGGAACGGTAGACGGATTCTGAGGTTGGCAAGTCTACCGGTACCGGGTGACTTAGCTGGAAAACTTCAAGGAATGTCACTGCGTTTCACAAAATGCATTGCTTATATGTAAAAACTCTTTATATCTGAAAATTTGTCTAAAGTGACAATTTTGGAATTCCGGAAAAAAATCCGTAAAACGTGCACTGACCTTCCTTTTTTCGTGTTTTTTTAAATCTTCTTTTTATAGATTTTTTTTCTTTTTTAGAAATGATCCACTGATATGAGCTTTTAGTTCTTCCTAGTCAGTCAGTTTTTTTCATAACCAACAATCAGCTTTAGTCATTTTGATGCTTTAAGCAGAGCAAATTCTGAGGACAATTTTTTTAATAAACTAGTCCATTTATTTTCACAACCTGACACATTTTTAGTTTAATTAACAAGTTAATGATAAGGTTATTTTTTATGTTAGTAATATAGTGAAATATATGCTTTTATTTATTTTTATTTATTAGGTTTCCTAATTGTCTGAGTTTTACATTTATATATAATAACATTTAGTGGACGATCAGTATTAATAAATATTGTCAAAATAAACAAACGTAATGAAATAGATAGGAAAAATTATATTTGAAAAAGCATTAATGTTATCTTAATATTTTATAAAATATAGAAAATTTGCATTTTTCACAAATTTATTAATTTCACAAATAAATCTAACATTTTTTTACTATCCTAGGCACCTACCTACTTTTCCCAGTTGAAGTCTATCGCTCGCAATAGTTTACCTGGCATCAAGCTGTTTTTCTGGATTATGTCGCGATTCTTTCCCTTGCATCAGGAAAGTTTTTAATGTTATCTAAAGTTTATTTCTATAAAACATAGGCACCACTCTTGTATCAAGTACTTCCAACTTTAATCGACTATTTCCTTGGCTGTTAAGCTTAATTATTTTTTAAATTATTTTAAGTTATGGAAAAAAATTCATAGAATATGAAAAAGGTTTAAGATAAAATTCCTAAAATACAAAATTATTGAATTATATAAAATTTATCGGGTCTTATAAAAATTGTAAAATTATAGCTTGCGCAGTAACAATTAACCGAAGAAAAATATTCGTTTTAAATTGTTTTAATTTTTAATCTGATAATGCTTATAGTTTGGTATATTATCTAATCGAGACATGTATGATTAAAAAGCATTCAAAACACATTACAGGTCAGATCATTAGATCCATATTACGATGTAATATAATATAAATCTTTTTGGAACTAAAAATAAAAATTCCATTTTATGATGAATCAGAATTATATAAAATGGCAATGCTGATCGATTCTGTGTTCTGTGCTCATATTTTTAAAAAAATTTGGTTTCAGAAAAAACAAATTCTAGTATTAGGCGAAGTTTAATCATTTCCACTTCAAATTAAAGATCCCGTTTTAGAGGAGTTGACAGAAAATAAAGGAAATACATAATGAAATGAACAGAATAGCGTAAGATTTCTGCAATAGTATTAAAGACAACTATTACTAACATAAAAGCAACGATCTTTCAAAAATATTAGATTAAAAATTTTGTAAACATAGTCATTATTTTTAGTTCTGCTTTCACAACTGACAAATACAAATTTATGCAGAGGTATTTGCCAAATTATCATTTTGTTCAATGCATATGGATTTATTTTTATTCAAAACCAACAGAATCTTTAGACATATGTACATCATAAGCGAGTACAATTATACTTAAAGCAGTTCATTTTTCAGACAGAAGACAAATCACCTGCGAGGAAGATAAATGTTTTACGACAAATCAGGGGCGTGTTTTGCATTCATAATTTCCGTTCGTGAAGATATGTTCTCTGAGCTACACGTGTGTCCACACAAGGCCATGCTACGTTCTAGATGAAAGCGAAGTTCTTTTACATTTGAAAACAAATAAGTATCTTAAAAAAGAAGTTTAATTTCTGTCCATGAACAATACAATTGATATATATAAAACACACACATACAAACACATATATAAAACGTTATAAACGATATCTGCGATAATTTTATACTTTTTCATACAAGATGAGTATTGGTATTGTCAAAATCTTCAACGTAGAGATTTTGATAATTCGCTACAATTTAGAACTCTCTGGATTCGCATAATTGAGATTTGCCATATGTTTCATAATTTGAAATATGCCTCAAATTTTGAACCAGATTAATCAACAGATTCATTATTTTCAAACATTGGCTAATATTTTCAGAACTATCATTTATTGGAACGGGATCAGATTTCTAAGTCACGTGTTAGAAATCCTTATATGAGATAATCTAGCATTCTGTTTCTACACATAATAAGTAGAGCAGACAAATAGGTATCAAAATAATACGATTTCAACATTAATCAAAATTTATTGATTGATTGATTTTGTCTCAAAACGCTTTGTTTAGGAAAATCTAAACATTTAGTTATGTATAAGAGAATTTACTGAAACGGCTTGATATACCCACCATTGCTCGTTATAAAAATTCTTTCGTGTTTGATATTTTTAACACTATTTTTGCGTTAAATGATATAAAATAATACATAAAATTTTTTAGCTTCTAAAATCTTTATCGTCTGCTGTCAATTAATATTAGAATATCAATTGAACTTGACAATTAAAAAAACGACAGCTAATTTTCTCCGTAAGTTATTAGCATTTGTTATATTAGAACTACAAACTGTTTTCACGAACACTAAAGTATAAGATAGATTGTTTTCATTTCAGCGATTGGTTTAAATTTGATTTTTTCTACTTTAAGATCAATTAAAATACCGTAAAAAGAAGTGATTAAATATCTCCTAGGTAACCGTTCTCTAAACAGGCAGCACCACCAATCCTATTTGGCAAAATTTACAAGACGAAGAAGAAATTAAAATAAATAATTTACTTATTAGAAATTTAAACAATATTTGTAGACCCGTTCAAAGTTAAAAACAATTTTTTTTGTAAATTTCTAATTAATTAAATAATCGGTTTTTGTACTTTGAACAATTTTACAGTTACTTTGTATAATTATCAATTATGCTTTCTCATAACTTATATAATAAGTGGAAAAAAATTCTCTGAATTCGCCCAGTTGCTTAAGAGGAGATGTGGAACATGCATATATACACAACCACAATGACTTTTATTTATATTAATATTAAAAATAATTAATATTACCCAGTGAAGCAATGTCGACTGTTATGCAATATTTCAACTGAAATTAGAATCCCTATTAAATCTAATTGCAAATGAAGCAGTGAGTCGTCTACAATTTTAAGTACTATACCATCTCATTTTATTCCGAATCATCCTTTTAACTCTTATAAAATGAATTCGATATGCGATTAATTCATTAGGAAAAATTTAAAACTAGAAAAACTAGAGCTGAATACAAAAGAGGAGAGTTAATAAAATTACAGTTGGTTTAGGATTTACAGGAATTAAATCTCAAAGTTTTAAAAATTCCTGGGATAATTTGAATTTTAAATTTCTAATTCAATTACAAATTAATGTTGACAATGAGGTTTGTATAATATTGAATAAACATTAAAATTTTAATTTTGGAGTTTAAATTGATAAAGTAGATTTTCAGACGAAAAATGTATAAAACCACTTGCAATTGTAATTTTTTTATTTGGTCTAAACGCGAATAATTTTCAATTATTGTAACGACCAGATTCGCATCTATATCAGTCACAGCAGTTTTTTTTGTTCTACGTATATCTGATATCAAAAAAAAAAAAAAAAAAAAGTAGCATAATTTGTTCGGTTTCTAAAAACATTCAATACATTTATCTTTGGCATGAAACTAAGGAATGCTGCATTCACTCGAAAAATAAACGTTTGCTTGAGTTGCTCTGCGAAACAAATTTCTGTCATAAATGTTTTGTCTTGCGATGCATTAGTCTTTTTTTATTCAAATATCTGTCAAGCTTTGTCTCTCAACGGTAGTAAAAAATATACAACTGTTCAAATTTGGCGAGACCTTCAACAAAGCCATGTTTCTAGTTTCCCAGTTTTGTGTTTCTTGAGAAGGAGTAGACAAGTTAGAATTCTTGTGTTTGATAAAATCTAAGAAGACAGCATTTTATAATTTAGCTTGCAAATATGACTTACTTTTAACATAAACTCGTACGCTACAAAGCTTGGGAAATTATACAGCAAGCAATATCATTCATTCCCACATCAGGCATGAACACGAGACCAGATGTTCATACCTAGTGTAAAAACAAAAAAAAAAAAAAAAAAAAAAACATACAAAGTATCCAATAAGCCTTTTTTTTGTTCCCTCTTCCCCAAGGGAAATTTTTAAAAAAAAAAAAAAAAAAAAAAAAAAAAGATTAGTAGTGCTGTCTATTTAGAGACGATTTTCTAGGAGACATTAAAACAAACCAAGATAAAAAAAAATGCACTAACATATATTTTTAAACATGGAGTCATAACATCTCCAAACTCATATATAGGAACTATTAAATACAGGGTGAGCACAAATTATAAACCCGATTTTTAAAAAAAAATCATATTTTCGAAACTACTGTATATATATTCCAATAAGTGATACATGAATTTAAAGAGAAATATATAAAAAAAATTTCAGTTACAAATGTTGGATGTGTGACTCTTTTGTTATATGGTATATGTAATCCAGTTCATTCCAAACATTTTGTAGCATCACTCTGTCAATGATTTTGAATGCTGCACAAATGCGTTTCTTAAGTTCTGACAGTGTTTTCGGCATTGGTGGTGCATATACAATATCTTTGACGTAACCCCACAAAAAAATTCAGGACTTAAAGAACGCATTTGTTCAGCAACCAGAACCATTGAAATATGGAACCGAAAATATAATTTTTAAAAATCGGGTCCATCATTTGCGCTCACCCTGTATTATGCCGCTCGATTTTGTCTGATATTTTGATATAGTTTGTAGCAAAGCTTATTAGGCGATCATTCTCCCCCGGGGGGGGGCACCTCGTAATTGAGGATGAGAAGCTTCTAGCATGGTGGTTGATTCTCTTCACGGTGGGTACAAAAAGGGTGGGGGTCGGCTCCTACCACCGATGACGGGACGTACTTCCCAAGGAAAGGGTTATACCGTGGCCGATGTTGGCCCTTAGAATTCAATCATAGTTCCAGTCAGTGTAGCTGTTACGGCGGTAAGGTCATTCAGATTTTTCCTTGTGCCTCAGGACGAGTCAGAGTAGCCGGTTTAACACAAGGTTACTAGGCGATCATAGACAATTTCCTAGGATGCCAAATGATGGTATGTTTTCCTATCAAACGAAATTGCTTCAGAATAAATATTAAATTCCAATATTATTCAGCCTTAGCTACAAATTTATAATTAAATTTTTAAATCGATCACTGATATTAAAATATGAACTAATGAAAACTATTGATGGAAATCCCATTTTCAGTCCTCTATTAAATACTGTTTTCCTGTTGTTGTCCTTTCATTTAATTTTTTTAATTGTAAGTGATTATGTCAGTGGGACGAATGATTGACTGATGGCTACGGATATTTTTATACCGTATTCAATATGATTGATATCAAAATAGCGTTATCTATGTGATGATAAAACAAGTAATCTAAAAGATACATTGCACATTTTGCTAAAGATACATTTGCACATGATTCTGCACTTTGCTTTGAAGATACATTTGCACACGATTTTGTAACTTAACCACAATTCATGTACAACGGTTACAAAATAGATATTTCATTAATGATTTTTACTGCAATTATTTAATCTTCAGGATCTAACGAATTTCATCTGGCTGATCCTATTTGCATTAGGATAGTAACAGCTGTAGTTGGAAAAAGAACATATGATTGTTGATCCCATATATAAGTTAAAGAAATTGGTACTCGTATAATCTGCAGCGTGACACGTGGTCTTCCATTTACCATTATAAAAACTCTAATTCTAAAGGCATATCAGTCCTTAAAATGCGGCTTCGTGCATGCAGTCTCAAAACAAAACTAATCTAACTAAATGATCAATCTTTATATTCCATTGTGACTCTTCCGAGCCTACGGAATGCGTCAACTACAAATAAATAAATTGATTTCTATTCAGATGACTGAATAAGAAGATATGAATCGCATTCCATTCATATCTGTTTACTGTCTTTTTTATTGCAGTGCAAATGCACTTGGAAGCTAATCAATTTGACGATTAGACGCACTATATACGGTTCGATGACTTGTCAACAAAAATACAAGAAAAGAACGAAACAAAGCACTTATCTGGTGCTAATTTTTCCTTATATACATCCTCCTGGTCAACATCACTGTCATCTTTTATTTAATTGCTTTTTCGCTCTTATCATTTCTGGATGAAGCAGACTGTGCCTGCGACGCAATAGTCCTGACCTTGTTTTGATAGAAAAACAAATAAAAAAGTTTGCAGAAAAAAAAGTAATGACTCTTTCGTTTCATCTGAACAGAAGATCAGGCACCCATTTCGGTCCCTGATCAAAGTCAAACTGCTCTCACGACCCTACGGAGCGACAAAGAAAGCAAAATGGAAGTCACGAAAATGATGTGCTTGGCTGACCATCGGTCATACGATAGAATGCAATAAGAATCAGCCAATCGCATCCTTAAACAAATTCAAAAAGCGTACCAGAACTGATCTGCATCCAGATAGTAATGTTAACCAATGTTTGTGACAAGGTCTGCGATCAAGTAACATTAAAAATATTGGATGTAAATTTTTGAAGGAAAATTTTCAAATATTCATCATAAAAAAAAGCGTGAAAATATCGATAAAAATCCGAAGAGAATTTTCACATTTACCGAACCTACGTGAAATTGTAAAAGAGAATTTAAATTTGTTAAAAAAAATTATATACAGTCTGAAACAATAGAAACTATGACAAAACAACTTTTCGTTTGGTGGAACGCAAGTGCAGGACCACATGAACTTTACACGAGTCGTGGAACACGTTTTTAGAACAGTTTCTTGTGAAACGTTGCGCAAGTTTACCTGCAATATTTTTTTGCAGGTAATGCGAAGGTTTTGCAAATGCAATATTTTTTAATCAAGTTGATCTCATTATTTTTGAATACTTTTATGAGAATTCCTTTCATATTATTACACTTTTTGATAATTCCGAGTTGATCTTGACGGATGACGGCCCTTTTTTTTTATCTCGTTTTTGTTGCAATTTACCTGTTTAAAATATATATATGATTACACTGTTCATCAATTTAACAACATTTTGAGCTAATTGATCACTTTTTATGAAAAATAATCAAATTTCTAACGACGTTCGTTGGAATATGTTTACAATTAATTTGCTTGCAAACGATTTTTGCAAATATTTTTATTATAAAAGCCAAACCATATTTTGAACGTCATGTAGAAAGCAAAAAAGTAGCGGAAATTATAGATTTATTGATGAATTTATAGGAAAATATTTTGGTTTCTGAAAATTTTAATAACATGTTCTTTCCTTGTTTGTTTTTGTATTTCCCTTTTTTACATAAAAAATAAATAAGTATTTAAAAAATAAATTATGTTGGTTTAAGCAAAAATGGTGATGATAAGAAAAAATGTAAATTTTCTAATTTCTACAGCTATTTTTTTCTGTTTAATTCTGATATGTCCAAATACATTTTGAAATCATTGTATCTGGCTTCATTTATATAATTTTATTTAAGAAATTCTTAATTTTTAGTTATTAATATCATACTGATACATTTCATCCTCGATTTATACTGGTTCTGGTATATCATGGTAATTGACATTGTGCAATTCATATCTATGTGTCAAACAGAAAAGTATTAAATTTAACGACTTTGCATAAAACAAAAATAAATATTTTCTTAAAGAATTGAAAAATATATTTGAAGGAAATTTTTACAATTTTTAGAAACATTGTACACATACAGCTCATAAAAATAAATAAATAACGATAAAGTTTATTTTTTGTTAATATAGTGTTTTTTTTTCTTTTACTGTGGACAATATACTCTCTTGCACCTGCTACATATTTACTTAAATGTCATGTTTTCATAAATTTGTTCAGAAGACAGTCAGCCTCTTTAAAATAACCTTTTTAAATATTTATTCTTTTTTCCTTTATCAAGTTTTCTGCTTATATATTTCATCATTTTCGTACATCTTCTTCGACAAGCTCTAAATAAGGAACAGAAACTGATCGGATTAGAAGTAAAAACAAATTTCCTATTCTGATTGATCTTTTCTTTATAAACATTATAATATTTATTGACGCTTTCTGTAAATTCTGAGATATACTTATGATAAAAATATGATATTTATATCATATTTTAAATATGGCTTTAAAAATAAAACTAATCCATCAAAATCAAATTAATCAATCAAAATTTTAATGGCTTTAAAAATCAAACCGTTGAGATCTAGGATTACCAAATATGGTACGCAATTACTTCTTGAATAATAGGTATTTATTAAGAAAGGTCACAAAATTTTTATTAGATTTATAAAATTGTTATATTTTTTTACTTCTAAAACAGCGGAGCCTATTACAGCAAAAAAAAAAATGAATTTTACATCACTTTAAAATTCAAAAAAATACTTAATTTCTCAATTATATCTATTTTATATTCGTGGAATTGTTTTTATTTAATTTTACCAAATTGTTAAAAATACCTTTAAGTATATTTTATCGCAATATTTTTCATTCTTTGAGTTACTGGATTTAAATACTTTTTTTTTGTGTGTGCACCTTATCTCAGCTAAATAATTAATAATAATTTTGAAAGTAAAATAAAGATATTTGAATCAGACGTAAAACATTGTCACGCTACTAAGTTTTGGATTAAAGAATCAAATTTTTTCGTTTGTGTTTAACTGGAATTAAAATTCCAGGGAAGAGGAGCATATTTCTCATTTGGTTAATTATGTAAATTGAAAGTAATTTAATTCGAAGAATCGAAAAAGGAATTATGTTTGTAATTCATCAAACGTTTCTGAATAGACATATATATATATAAATTAGAGAATTTCAAAGTTTCTGAAGTTTTTACAATTTGATGTCAGCGAAACGAAATGCATCACCTGATTCTTCCGTTAAAAAAAATTAATGAAATGTAGTCTATACCGCATTAAATATTTCAATATATAAAGCAAGCCAATTTGTCATATAAGAGGTTCATTTCAAAATAGTTGCTGTAAATCATAAATTATTTCTAAATGAGTTGCTGAATTTCATTTCACGGTGGGAACTCTTTCCAAGTTATAGAAAAAACTGCTTCTAGTTTATTTATTTTTTCAAAATTTAATTGAACACATGAAGTCGTTCTTTGAACAAAGAACCAGCGAACAGCGAAACTGAACCGGTTTCATTTTCAGAAAGCATTCACTATCAAGGCTGCGCAAGTGAAGATGTGCATCGCTGAGCCGCCAGAGTTTTTCCTGACCTAATAAAGCGAGCGCTTGACACTTCAATGTCATAAGCGATTGCAAAACCGAAACAGGTGACAGTCATCTTCAACAGACAGGTAGAAGAGAGGTCAAAAAGATTGACCGAATAAGGTGGCGACCATAACATGCGGACAGGAAGAATTATGAATCAGATTCATGAGAAAGTTGCAAATGAAACATGGTAATAAAATGCTTTAGTATTGTTAAAATGTTTGAATGAATACAAAAGAATTTTACTAAAATATAGATATTCAGCTTACTAATGTCTAATGCTCTGTCAAGTATTAGAATCGAAGATAACAATTTTATTTTTTTAATTCCAAACTTTTTTATTCCCAATTGTATACTGCAAGTAGAAATTAAAAGGTTTAGCTCAAAACACATAAAACCAGAAAGAAAAATTTTAAAGTGCTGTTTATTTTGTAGCACAGGACTGCTCGCTAAAATATCACAGAAGATTTGAATATGATGAGGTTTTTTTGAAAGGGGTTTTTTCTTTCATTGTTAATACGAGCTCAAAGACACCCCCCCCCTATTTTTAAACACAGCAGTTTTAAAGCACAGCACAAACCCCATTTTTTGCCAATAAAATAAAAAAAATTATGCATAACATATAAATTCCTATAAATTTAGTAATAAACATAAAGAATTTTTAATTAACTTTTCAACACAATCAATAAAGAACATTTTTCTTAATAATTAGTATTTAAAAATTCAACAAAAAAGATATTTTACGAAAATCAAATATAAGTACAAATTTAAGAATATTAAAAAATAACTTGGTTGAATTAAATGTTTAAGAACATTTACACAGCATATTTTTTTCTTTAATTGAACATGTTTTATTTATTCTGTAATTGAACATTTATACAGTGTCTCACAAAAGTGATGGGACACTTGTGCTTTACAAAACGAAACTCTAATAAAATAAATTAAAAAAACATTTACAAATTATTTGTGGGTGTGTTTCATACTTAAATTTAGTAACAATTATTACATAACATACATTTTATCAAAATATTAAAATATTAATTTAATAAAAATACAATTGTTTAGAACGGAGCAAAAAATAGCTCACATAAGTCATGGGACACCATTAGATATGCAACAAAAATCGTCTGAAATAAGCAATAAAAATATTTTTGGTGGTTTTATTTTTACACAAAAGCATTTAGAAATAATTTATAAAATCGTCTGTAGTATTTCTCTCCAGTTTGTGTTGGAATTTTTGGTTTTTTAGCTCTTTGCAGTCATGAATGCTAAACGAAAAGAAACTTCGCCTGAAATTCGAAAATTAGTTATTAATTTGCATATTGAACGTGGAAAATCTATTAGAAAAACTGCTGAAACAGTTAACTTGAGTCATTCAACAGTTTTCTATATCATTAAATGATATAAAAAGAATCATATTATTCAGGATAAAAGAAGACCTGGCCGACCATCAAAGCTATCCAATGGAAATGGAATAAAGCGAATTATCGTTCGAAATATTAAAAAAAAAATCCAAGAAAGAGTGCTCCTAAAGTTGCTGCTGATTTACAAGCATTATATGGAATAATTGTTAATTCTGAGACTATTAGAAGGGTAATTCGTTTTGCTGGATATCACGGTAGAGTAGCCAGGAAAAAATTCTTCGTAAGTGAAAAGAATAGAAAACTCAGACTAGCTTTCACAAAATCCAACATAAATAAGAATTCTGATTACTGAAATAAAGTTATATTTGCTGATGAGAGTAAATTTAATATATTTGGTTCTGACGGTAGAATCTTGGTGTGGAGAAAACCCAGGGAAGAATTTCGCAAACAGAACTTGGTGCCAACAGTAAAACATGGTGGAGGAGGAGTTATGGTATGGGGGTGTATGTCGTCCGCTGGAGTTGGTAATCTTGTTTTTATTGACAGTATAATGGATCAGTACAAGTATATTGACATTTTAAAGCAAAATTTGAAATCTTCAGCACGAAAA
>JAPMOR010006379.1:267530-283283 GCA_026543865.1 Argiope aurantia
AGTATATTGACATTTTAAAGCAAAATTTGAAATCTTCAGCACGAAAATTGAACCTTCATAACGATTTTAAATTCTACCAAGACAATGACCTCAAGCACACTGCTTTGAACGTTAGACTCTGGCTGCTGTATAACTGTCCTGAAATAATAAAAACACCATCACAATCTCCAGACTTAAATCCCATAGAGAATATTTGGCAAAAATTGGAATCAAGAATTCGCAAACACATCATTTCTTCAAAACAACAATTAAAATTGGTGCTTCAAGAAGAATGGGATAAAATCACTCCAGAAATCACAAAAAAATTAGTCGAATCCAGTTCAAAACAGTTTTAGGCAAAAGAAATAAAAAAAACTAATTTATTTAATCAAAAAATAGAAACCGTTACTTAAAAATATCGTATAATAAAATATTTTTAAAGTATAATTTCAAATTTTGTTACGAGTTTTGCAAACATAAATAATGAAAACAATAATACCCTTAACCAAAACGAAACTACTGCACTTAACTTAAACTAAAGTTAATGTTGCTATTTAAATGCAGAAACTAGTTTTTTTCGATCGCATTTAAAAAGATATGACATTATTTATGAGTGAAACACTGTTTTAATTTATTCCTCTCTTATTTTTCAAACTGCAACAGATTCAGCGGTAAATGGAAGACATTAACAAACCGTAAATGCCGCCTAAGAAGCGTCGGACAGACTAAACAATTGAAAAAAAAAACCCATTGACGGTCATTTTTCTTTTTTGAATGGAATATATTTTACGAGTAAACAAAATCGTTAGCATAGTCTTTTCACTGTTTTATATCGTCTGATAAATCGAGCGCCGAATCCTTTTTTCTTTTCCTATTCGATACTAAAATACAAGTCGAAAGACAAATAAACTTACTGTGCATAAAGTAATTAAAGAGGAATAACTAACTATCTGTGACAACAACTTAAATGGATATACTGTCTGAGAGTATAAAAAAAGTTATTTAGTTCGTTGTTTTGAATTTGGAACGACGCAGAAAGTCGTTCTTTTCTTTTCAAGTTCGAGTCAGAATGTTCTAAATCAATGTCACTGACACTTGCCGCCATCACTGAAAAGGAAAGAAAAAAAAAAGCATTCAACATTGTTTTTCGAAAGCTCATCACATGCTCGTTACCGGTTTAAAGCACATAAATGTAATTAACCTTTAGCAACAAGATTCATTCTTTTCATTTCATAGTTGTCTAATAAAAATGACCATAAAATGAAATAGATCCAAACTCATATGACACTCATCAAATGGGTTTGAAAAAATATTGCGCATCTGACAAGAAGAAAAAGTAATTATGTGATGCAGAAAAAGATATGCAGTTAGATATTAGATGACATGCGCAGTTAAGCTTATCATGTGATTGTGACGTTATATGAACTCTTCCTCTTATTTTATTCGAGTTATAAAAATTAATAAATATATTAAATGTAAAAATATACTGTAAAATGATGTTGTGTTCAGATATAATAATTTAAATATCTTTTAAGCTATGGTAGAATCTTTGGAATAGCAAAAGCCTTATTTGCTTTCTCAGCTTGATTCTAAAAAGATAATATTTTCAATGAAATTCGAGCTTTCTTTTTGTTTTGGATACAAAATTCTTACGCTTTTTTTTTCTGAAAAACAAACAATATCATTTTTCAATTCTTTACAGTTTTTTTAAAATTTTATTCTCCTTGAAAAGTGTTACCTTAAAATAAAATTTTAAGAGAATTACTTCTGTAAAAATACTGATATAAATCTGAGATTAAAAAAATTTAATTTAAATTATGAACTTTTTAATCAAAAGTTCATCATATCCTTGCAGTATAGTCAATATATCATGTGACACAAGTGAAATAATAACATATATCAAGTCACATGATACATACCAAACGAACTACATTAATTTAAGGTTAAAATAAATTGCAAACCTCGCAAAAGGGGAAAAAACTTTCACTAGCAGAAACACAGCAATTGGGCTGGGAATTAGGCTATATCAGACCCTAACATTAATCCATAAGGATGGAGGCCTGCCTAATATATTTTTCCTTTTTAAATAAAATCTGATGAGAGTTTTAAAAATAATACTGTTTAACTACTTACATTCATTCCTGTGCAAAGTAAAATAATCTTTTGAATGTTAAATAGCATATTCACTTAAGTTTAACCCGTGATTGTGAGGTCAAATGATTTACCCCTATTCTCACACTTGTGAAATAATTCACGGATTTATAATTTAATAGAGAAATATAATATGTTGCACTAAAATTCGAATATGTATTCGAATTCCATGTATTCGAAAATAACGGTAGAATAAGTAAATTACCGAATATCTTGTAACAGGTAATTTTAATCTGCTACTATTTCTTCGCAACTGAAAAATATAATAAAACAGTTTAATGGACTTCGGATCTAACAGACAGAATTCGATTAAAACTCCAAGGTTGTTGGTTCTTTTTCATTCCACTAGCAAGCAAATTTAAGGAGTTTTTATTATTATTATTATTAATTTGATACGTAAATTAGATACTTTCAGTGACATAATGCTTTACAATTTTAAGAGCAGCATTATATTTTAAATATCATTTGCAATACATTTAATGTTTTATTAATTTTTAATCAACGAATAATCTTTCAACTTAGTTTGTTAAAAATGAATTTACTGCATTAACATAATCTTGAAACATTTATATAGATAAAAAATATTTTACAATATTTTTTATCTATTAGCCGGGAATGAGCACTTGGGATCCCTTTTTTTGAATTTTTAATTAAAAACTAACTTTTGAATTAAAATAAAACAGAATAAAGGAAATTAAAAATGTCTAATCCGCATAGCGTTACCCCAACTGGCGTAGAAAAATTCACGCATTTGCTTTAACGTAACTGGCATTGAAAATTCACGCATGCGCATTGTGTTCTGATTGTTGACAATTATTATCAATGGATGCAGACTTGATTTAAATTATTTTTAGGTTAGTTGTATACTTTTGTAATTAAATTGTATTTATGTTAGTTATATATTTTTTGTATATGCTTATAGTTTTAAGTCGTTTTTGAAGTAGTTTTTTTAAACCTGTTTTCGACCGATTATTTTAAACAATTCATTTTATTTTCTTAGTGTTTGATGCATTTAAAATTAAACATTGTTAATTAATCGATCTGTTCATGATGAATATGAGAAAAATTTATTGACAAATTCTTGAGATATTATATAAATTAAGACAGATATTCTTTAGTGCCCATAAAGTTTAAACATTTAGTGACTCTGTTATCAGTAATTATATTATAAAAAAATGATTTCTTTCAGTAAAAAATATTATTATATTAATTGCAGATTAATTCTTTCCACGTTAATTTAAAGTATAAATTCTACGGGAGCTAACAGAAGATTAGAGAGATACATTTTACGTTATGACTGAAGGTTTTTATAATATTATGAGTAAATTATATGACTATCAAAATTTGAAGTTTTAAAATATTTTGATGAAGAATCTATTAAAGTAGGAATTACGTAAAATATTTAATTATTAAAATTTAAACGAACATTAAGATTGACGAACCAGCTGGTCGCCAAAGGCGGCTAGTAGTAAATAAAATGTTTAATTTATAATAATCACCCATTTACTTTATAAATTTAATAAAAACATGTGTAAAAATTTCGTGTAAATAGAAATGTTTTGTTGAGTAAAAATCATTTAAAAATTACAAATATTGATGACTTTTTCTACAAAGGAACCTCGAAAAAGAATTCAAACTGATTTAGATAACATAGAAAATCAATTCAATTGCATGAAATTAAAACCAATAGTCTAATATGAAACAGTCGAAATTTAGAAATTCATATGCCTTAAAATATTATGATGTTTTCAATGACCAATGATAAATTCCTTTACAATAAATTTTTTTGCACGTAAAATAAAAATGGTGTGTAGCATATAGTAGATAAAATGAAAAGTCCATTTTGCTCAAGGTGACTTTTTGTCAACTGTTTTCGCATGAAAAAAGAAAACACGTGTCTAGAGAAGACACACCTAGAACATATGTTGGCATTCATACAAATAATACAGCTAACCGAATGTTATGTCTATCATGTTAGAAATTGATTAAAAAATAAGATAGTAATCGGCTTTATCTGATGACAAAACAAAGTATTTTATTGAACAATTGGACTCTGAAGAACAAAAAGCAGTTTTATCAAGAAGAATCGTATAATCTGTCCATTTAAATAAAAAATAAAAAAAAAAAAACTCACGACATACTTCCAAAATTGTCTCTGCCATTCAATAAAGCCGACAAAAATAACTATTCTTAATCTATTTCTGTCACTGGCTTTGTTCCAAGCATTGTTTTGATTTTTTTAAAGAAAGTTTATCTTTTTCATATAGTGACAGCAGGTTTTATATTTGTCATGCATTATTTGGCAATTATAGTAGTTTTCGATTCGTGCCTTTCTTTATCATTGAATAAACACTGTGATAGTATGTAAAACAATTGTACACAGTCTTTGTGATTAATTCACGTGATTGGAATGAACCAATAAACAGATATGATTTTTAATGACTTCTTTATTGTTTTTTGTTAAGCAGATTAAATCTCTTTAGAATAATAAATAATATGTATTTGGAAAACAAAACTGATTATTTAAATTGCAGAAGTTAAATATTACAGACTGTTGTTTTGTATTTGTATTTTGCAATGATCATGTTTGTAAGGGTATAATTTTGTAATTGACTTTCATTCACTTCCTCGAGTATTACAGCTCTCGAAGTATTACAGTTTTTTGTTACCGATGACAACTAAATATTGAGATAACTTTATAGTTCTTTTTAATCATTGACTAATATATCGATTTTGCAAGAGTGGCATTATCTAAAAATTAATTTGAGAAATAGTAGTTTTGGGATTCGATAATATTTGTAATCATAATTTATGGAATATATTAGAGACTAAAAAGTAGAAAATAAAAAAAAAATGTTTTATATACCATTTTATAAATATTGTAAAAAGTAGTAAATAATATTTATATATAATTTTTTTAACATTATAATTAGAATCGCATAATTTAAACATTCATTTAAAGATCCAGATTTTTGATTAAAAAATGAATTAAAGTTAGACAGTAAGAATACTTTAAAGAAATAAGTATTTAAAAAAAAGTATTCTTAGAATAGGAATATTACTAATGTGAACAACAGTATTCAATGTATATATTACGCAAAAGCAAATTAAAATATTTATTCTAGAATGATAATAGACGATAATTTAGCCGGCTTCCTGGCCTAGGGCTAGCGCGTCTTCCCCATGATCTGGGCGTCCCGAGCTCGAATTCCTGGTTCGGGCACGGTTGTTCTCTATCCTGTGTTCTACCTGTGAGGTGTGTGAAAGAGCCCTCCTGTAAAAAGGGGTTGTGCAAGAGAGTGTGTGAATGTCATCTTCGTATGAGCTAAAGTCAGACTTCTTTCTGCCCTAGGGTGCTCAGGTGTCTTTCCTTCAGAAGCTACTGGACCCCTCTTTTCTCAATCTCTTGTCTTGGTTTGAATTGGTGTTCAATCCAAGGGGGATGAGCAACAATATAAAAATAAAGATGCATTATGGAAGTGATTACGAACCTAGTTTACTTAAAACTCTTATATCTGTATCTGACGTTTTTACAATTTCTGTTCTAACTTCCAGATTCTTTCAAAAATTATTATTTTCTTTTCAATATACTAATGCGCTTTATATATTTGTTATTCTTCCAAGTTTTAATTCTTTCTTCATTATTAAGTAAAAATTTAAATTCAAATTAGCAAAATTTTTAGAACTATAAATGTTAGTTTACAGGAAATTACAAATTTTGTAACATAATTTTTTTAATGAACTAATTCACGGTCACGTGCATAACTGTGATTACTTATTATTATTACTTATTCATTATTATTGATGAAAGAAAAAAGAATATGATTGCAAGAAATTGTTAGGTTAGACATGAAACTCGATTCATTTTTATAAATCTATAGATTATTCCAATGATCGAATATGATTTAAGTTCTATTTATTTAGTTTTGACAGAATTTTCTCTGGAATTGAGGTAGTTTATATATTCCTTGTTTATGCACTTTTTAATGTAAATTTGGATAATATTGCCAATACACATCAAGTTCGAAGACATATTTTAACTTAATAGCAATTGTAAGATGTAAATCTGTAAATAGTTCTTAGATTACGTTTAATAATATTTAGATTGTTAAGATATCATTTTAGCCCACATATGGAATTTTATCTAATAATTTTTAAAACTACAAAAATATATAATGTATCAATCTGTATCTTCTACAGGATTAAAAACCAATATTAGATTGTAGCTAATTCAGCGTAAAACCGGTTTTCCAACTGATTTACAAAAACCGATAAACGCTGAGATTAAATTTTTACAAACAGTTCATCAGAATTGTCAGAAAATTTTCAGAGATTTATGATCAAATGAATTATTGTTCAATCTTTTGACCGTTGTAACATAATATGACCTTCAACATTGCAAACTAAATCTACTAATCAACATCAACAATGCAACTTATTTAGGGATATTTACAGGATATCAATCTGCATTTTAAGAGAGATGACACTTGAAAGAAGCATTATAGTGTAATTATTTACTATTTTTGTTGTATCTTTACAAATAAATTTTTATCTAGGTATGATTTCAAAGATAAAGACTGTCACGTTTCCAGCTTATTATCATGAATCATTGTTTAACTAAATCTTGACAGAAAGACAATCTAGACATAAACATGACGTAAGCCTTCCGACAGACATTTGTAACTTTTTATAATATTTCATGACTGAAACTTATATGGACTTTCTATTTATTTGACTCTTTTTCTTTCTTGTTCCAGACAAGATCAATTTTGCTGTAATTTACTGAACTTCTGATATTAGATACTATATTAAAAATTATGTCTTCAGTGAATCAACTTGTTTTTGAACAGAAGTTGTCTGAATCAGAAGTAGATAAATAGAAGATAATCGGCGTATTTTCCTCACAGGTGTTTTCAGTTTCGAAATCGAACGATAAAAAGTTTGCAGCAGGTGGTCAAAGGAATAAAATCGTAGTTTAGATGATTTTATAGGAAATAAGAGCACATAAAAAGATGAATCTAAAACCTGCATTACATCTCTTATATTCCTTTTATTATTATTATATCTCTTTATTATATTTTCAATCTAAATTTAATTTTACAAAAATTTTGTTGATCATTCTTTCAAAGATGTTGTGTTTGCTACTAGTGCATATGGAAAATAGGAGCTTCTATCAATTATTTTACATAAAAAGTCAGTTCATGGGCCTTTCATTTAGAAAATAAGGTGGCAACAATACCTGTTTAATATCAATGTTCAGGCTTATCAAAAGAATTAATTGTTTGCTAAGATCTAAAATACAGAATGACAAATTTATACTTCTCTAATAATAATAAAGAAAAATGTAGATTCGTTGGTCTCTACAGGCCAGATCATTTGATAAAAAGCTATTATATTCGGACAAGTATATTTTGGAAGGTTAAAATCTGCACCTTGTAGCAATTTTTTGAAATTTTAGTTAATTAAAAAAATAGGTGAGATTTTGGTATTTTTCTGCTATAACGTTCGAAAATATTATTGCAATAATAATAATAATAATAATTTTTATACCTTTTTCAAATTAAAAAATATTTTTTAATGATACCAATTAATTTTTATCTACATTTTGTCAATTTTTAGATATATCTTTCGAGTAATTTTCAACAAATATTTTCATTGTTGTATTAAAATTCAGACCGTTTTCATCGTTTTATCAATTATTTGATCCTGTGATATTGATCCATTGTCGAAAGTTTTAAAAAAAAGATTTTGTTTAATATCTACATAATTTGCATGAAGAATTGAGTTATGAATAGGAAAGTTTGCTTAAGAGATTGAACTTAAACACAATCAATACTTCCGGCGAACCAGTTAGTTGTCAAAGGCGGCTAATATCACAAAAAGGACGATTGCACATTTCTGAGATTTATTAATTTGCATTTCTTTATAGCATTAAATCACGATATATCCAACAGAATGTATAATACTCCTTTACACACCTAGTAGATATGTCTTTTTAACTACAATACGTATTTGTTATATTCTTCAGCAAAGTATACGTTCTCCATAAACACATCTAATAAAGCTATAATATTGAATGCATCTCTCTTTGGAGAATACATGAGAATTCACTGATATCTAGATATAATTTACTTCATTTTATTTCCTTCAAACGGAAATTGGAGATATTTTCTAATTGTCAGTTATGATTTACTAATATCTAGATATAATAAGCTTCGTTTACCATGAAATCTCAATTTGAGTATTTTTCAAATAAACCCAATTATGATCTGTAAAGTCACGGTATATCGAAGTTCGGATGTTATAGCGAGAATTGATTATCTGACATCAAAACGAGATTGATATAATCAAGAAAGGTTCTTCTTCGCATTCAATCATAGAACAATGCACGAACCCTCCTTGCATATTTCCATGGAATTTCAAAGTTTACTCTGTGACTTTCTGCACGAAAAGTCATTTAAACCTTGTGATTTATAAGCTTGTTTTAAATTAAGGCTTTATTTTAGATATTGAGATATTTTAGTTTAATTTAATCATATTAATGTTCCATTCTGTTCAATTATGTTAATAAGAATAGTGTATTCGAGAACGAATCTCAAAGCATTGAATTATGTATCAGATAGCGAAATCTATACTTTAATTTTTAATTTTAACTCTTTAATTTTTAATTTTTTTTACCACACTAGCAAGAAGACACTTGATCCTCGATGGATTTAGTGTGCGAAAAGGTCTTATATACAGCGGTTCTTCCGTTAAATTGTACCTTCTACATGTGACCTTTCGATTACAAAGTTAATACTCAGCCGAAAAGCAAACGCAAACTTTGATATCTGTTTTATTATGGAAATTAATGGCTGGTGTGGTGTGGAAGTTTGGAGGGGGTGTCAGCTCAGGTGTCGTCCTCATCATCTGACCGCGGTTCAAAACTACGAGGTCCGTTCCAAAATAGCCTTAGTGTTGCTTTAAAACAGGACATTAATATAATTAAACTAAACTATGGAAATGAATGACGTGGCAAATAGTACTTGTGGTATTATTAAATAAAGCAGTATTAAAAACCAGCGGGAATGGTCTCACCTAAAAACGGTGTTAACCCTCTAACCTCATAAAATTGAGAATCATGAATGAGACTGCGATTGCCTTGCATGACAATAGATAAGAACAATTACGAAATATTGATTTTTGACGTAAATCTAGCATTTTTACTGAATGCATCATATGATCTCGGTCGATTTCTTCAGCGAATAATTAGTGATGGTGTGCGGTTGATACATAAATACCTGAAAATGCAATTCGTATTTTTAATGCCTTTCTTTTCCGACCTATATAAAGCAAAATTTGGCAGAGACTTACATTTAGTTCAATCACTGCGCTTTTGAGTTATTGCAATTCACATGTATATGGAAGTATCGACCAACAGAGGGACAGCTCTTTAAAAGATTTGGTTTGAAATTTGATAAAAATTTTCATTTTAAATGTTAAACCTGTGTGCCAAATTTCATTTATTTAGCTTTTTACATTTTTTTATGTTCAATTATTCTCGCACAGTCGGACAGACAGACTTCTGACTGGATTTCATTCAAAATTTGGCATACATCTACAAATGTAGTGCTAAATCTAAACACGAAACTTTATCTGTCTAACCGTTTCACCGTTTATTGACCGTTTCATGTTTGTGGTGAAAGCTTTTAAGCTAGTTAACAGCTACGCTACACGAGCAATAGCTTTTGTATTGTGGTCATGTTACTGGGCTGCGAACCACAAGGTCCCGGGTTCTATCCTCGCTCATCTCAATCCGCAGCATGTTCGTAAAAAGACAGACAGACATTATTCAAAAATGCCTTTCTAAGACTCAAGAAGGTCTGAAATGAGGAGATTAGTCGAAATTTTTAGTTGGAATATTTTGATGATCACATTCCTTTCTCTTTACATATTTTGTATAAGAGAAATTAAAAAGCAATATATTATTTAAATTTAAAAACTTCAGATCGTTATAACTAAATCTTCATTGTAAGATCTATTTTCAATCTTTTAATCATATTTTTAAGAATCTTAGAAATAAAGAAAGAAAACATGCATTGTAGTAGTTAGGTAAGTCTACTACCTTCTCTTTTGATATAACAGAGGGCTTAACTTATTATTATCAAGGTTTATTTCTTATGATTCCTCTTTGGGGAGGGGGATCATTATTAGATTGTATTCCAAGTGAGTGTTGTGTATTTTCGTGTTCGTGTTTGTTTTGTCTTGTGAAATGTGGAACTTAGAAAATAATGAAATAACTGTTCCTGGAACTCGTCTATTATTTTTTTTATCTCATAATGAAGTTATAAAGAGTCTCCTCCTCCTACAATATAAAATAAAGGGATTCAAACGGCATTATCTGTAATTCTACAGAATATGAAGAATAATTCAGATTTGTGCAAAATTTCCATTCAGTTCTATCTTAAAATTCGATGAAATTTAGTATACTCTTCTGCATTTAAATTTTTTTTAATAAAAAAGATGTTAGCTCCCAATATATTTAATTCAAAGAAACGGAAGCACAAAAATAAAAAAGCATATGAAAAATGAAAAAAATTGTTTAGTTCAAGTTCATTGATTGTTTTTCTTTCTTTTTTTTTATTTTATTGATGTAAGTTATCGAATCTTTCACATATTCAATATAACTCATTCAATCGTATAGTTAAATACCAATAATTTTCCAAGCATTATATTTAATACGCATCAAATTTTATTCAATGTGTTATAATCATAATTTCTTTAAAATGTAATCAGCTCTAGCACATTTTAAAAGTTCTAGAAGCTTCAAAAGGTATAAATAAACAGATTAAGAATCAATTATTTACTTAAGAGTTACGGCGAATTTTTAACTGACACCATTTCGCCATCTTTCTCAATGACACACGCCCATGTTATCAGAAAGATGATAGGATTAGGAATACTTCGTTACATGATTCTTTCAATTTCAAAGCGCTTCTTGAAAGCTCGTTTTGCAACTACACAGAACATTTCTGTTCGATAAATCTTTGAATCTTCGCCGCCGGCAGATGGGTGATTGAATAAACTGACATTTAGGCTAATCTCATATTACGCATTAAAATATATTAAGGCCTTTTATACTAGTATTAATCAATCGGAACTTTCTCTGTATTTAATGTAGAATTTAAGTAAGAACTGTTAGAAGTGTTTTATTGCTAAGTTCAACCATAATCCCACTCAATAACATGATTGTCACGTTTTGTTTAATTTTTTTTCAATCGCTTTAAACCTTGTATTTAAATTGATATACATACAGTACTTCTGGTTTTGGATCTTGTTCCGGTGATATATTTTTCTAAAAACGAGTTTACCGCATGCGGATGTTTACAATTTGGGTACAAATCAGGACTTGAACAGATGATAAGCTTTAAATCTTTTTTAATAACATGGATCCAACTTTGCATATCAATTTTAATAACTTCTCTTCAGTGTTTTCGTTGAATTCTATTCTCCTTTTAATTAGATTAGAAATTTTAAATATTGGTCTTCCTGAACTAAAGACCTAATTCTGCTTTGACCTATAGGTTGTAAGTCAAGCTGGTCAAACAGCTGATTTATATTTTTCAATATTACTATTATTTAAAAGAGTTTTAAGAAATTTACATAAAATACAAATGTTTAATTGTGCATATAATTATTATTTATAATGTAAAAAAATCATAATATATATTGTATTGCTAATGGAGGATTTCTGAATTAAGCCAATAAGGTGAAAAGAGGCCACAAGCAGATTGATTAAAAGCTTTAGTTTTTCAAATTTCCAAATAAATAAGTTTGTAAAAAATATAAAAATCTATGAGTTATTAAATATGAAAAATGTTAAAACACTTAATGAAATTTATTTGATTAATTTCCGATGTGATTCATTATTTTCACTTATTTATTACTGTTATTTATAAGCAACAAGCGTCATCTAAAATATGATTTTGTCCAAATGTAGACTCCTTGCAGACATGAATTATAATATATAAGCAAATTAAACATATTATACAAACATATATTATAAACATTATTTTCACAAAATAACTAAAATAAAAAGTAATCTAAAATAAGTCATTTAACGGTTGAATAAATTTGAAAAAATTTGAAATGCGCGATATTATAATGTGGAGAATTATAATGTGCACTGCTGAACTTCAAATTTTCTAAATTAGCCACTGTCTATTATACGTACTATAAACAACAATTCTGAAAAAAACATAATGGTATTAAACTTTTTTTCCGAAATATCGAAATATCAAAACGATAATTTTTTTTAGGTAATAATGTAATAGCATCCAATAATGATTCAGATATAAGAGGTGGGAATATTTTTAAACTCCCTTCAGTGTTACAGACGGCGATGGATAATTATATATACTGATACTAAAAACATTACTGCAACTAATAACATCTGAAATTATGTTTTATCTTTTAGCCTGCAATATAAAATCTTTTTTTGTAGATATAAGTGAGGGATCGATGTATAACGTTATTTGATTAAGTAATAAGTCCAATTGTATGCGGATTTCATTAATAAATAAATGCTTTTTTAATAAATTGTATATCATTCTTGCTATGGAACGCAACAGACAAATTTTAATAAAAGTATTTTTTAAAGAACTCTATTAAATCTGATTGTATTTCATATCTTTTAGGAAAAAAAATTCCATATTCACTGTCTGAGCTAATTTAAACCAAAACTGATAAATTGCTACAGTAAGATTTATAGAAACTGAGATAATATGTAACAAAAAATTTGAAAGAAAGTAACAGACAGAGTTATAAAACATACATTTTAAGTCATTTCTACATGTCACCGAATGGTCAAAGAAAATTAATTTAAGTCATGTTTAATTCTGGTGTAAATGAAACTATATGTCGGTAACCGACGATTCATAATAAAAGGGAAGTGGAGCGTTTTGTACTCATCAAAAGAATATAACCTCATTTATGAGCTCCTTGATAGTATTTAAGGTGGAAGCCTTCCTAGACGACTTTCAGGGGAAACTGGTTCCCAACTGCGTTTCTTGGAAGAAAATCAGAAACTTATCCGTTTACAACCAACAATTTGTTACTAAAGTGCATATTGTCAGTTTTGTATAATTTCAGTTAAGTACACAATAAGAGGATAGATACTACAACCTACCTCCAAATCCTGTTTATCAATCGTGTCTTAACCAGCTAGATCATTGGGGATTCTATGTGGGTCTTTCCCGGGTTGACAAACTTCAAGAAGTTGCCACATACGTCTCTTTTTTCAATTCATAACAAAGTCTAATTAAACAAATCCGAATCTCAATGGAACAATATTTTCATATAATAAAAGAAAACATAGAATTGAGGATTTTCTTCCTTTCTTTTCTTTTTCTTTTTCTTTGAGATTTTGCAATCAAATCGCAAGAATTCTGAACTAATAAAAGTTCAGAATCTAAGATTTACTTAAAACATTAAAATTTAAAAAAAAAACACTAAAATTTCACACTATTGCTTCGAAATTCATGAATCATATGTGCAAATACAATACATGCTGACACTAAAAACGTTCTTAGTTCAAAAACAAAAAAAAAAGCTATAAATGAATTGATATCTTTTAACAATAAAAGATCTGACGATCTTTGATTTTAAATCAAATGTTTTACTGTTGGATATTTAGCAATCTATGTTAGATCAAATACTTATTCCGATCGGACACTTGAATTGTTAACCATAAATCATTTATGGCTTTCTCAAAGTATCGTACTGAACAATACAATACTGTTTCTCCTCATATCTTAAAATAACACAAATAAATCATATCATTCGACTAGGAATCCTTTTTATTTATTTTTATCATCATGAAAGTTTTATTTTCATTCAATTTCAATTTTTTTTAAATGTAATGAATTAACTTATGTTTCCGAAGCAATATAAATTGGCCAACTTGGCCATCGCATGAAAAGATAATGTATCTTTACATTAAATTAGATTACACTAACATATTATATTAAATTAGATTGTTTAGTGCGATTGCCGTCAATCTATTTATTTAAGCCATAAAAGATTTTTAATATTGATATGGTCACTATAAGATGTTGTTAGGTTAGCTAATTACGTAATAACTTAAGACAGAAGGGCCCTTAAGTAGGGACTGAATAAATTGACCGACTTGGTATTACATGGATCTCGCAATTTTTTTACGACAGAAGAACTGAGTTGCGAGACTTGGTTTTTTTGCAGGAGCCTCAATCTCAGGAGACACCCGAGCACAAGTCGAATCTGATTGGTTCGTTCCATCAGTGAGTTGAAAACCGCCAAATTCGCTTTCCGCCAATTTTACAGAAACCAATTTTTATCTGCGAAGCGGTAAGCATTGTTCCGTATTGCAAGGATAAGCAATAAACATGGAATTCAAATGTGCGTTATGCGGCGCTGAATTTTATAAAAAACGCAGTTATTTTAAACGCATTTTATAAAAAAAAAAACAATTTATAATATTATCTTTTCAAATACAGAAATAATAGCTTCTCCCTGTGAAGTTATTGCTTTAAGTTCCGAACACATATGTTAAAATGGATCCAGTGAGAGTTTTGTAGATCTGTGCATTTCATTTTTATTGAAAGACAACATTTATAAACTGTTGCTATTGGTTATAAGCGAGGATCGAACTCGTAACCTTATGGTTCCTAGCCGCGTAACATGACCACAAGACAAAAGAAATTTCTCATGTCTCATAGCTGTTATCTGGCTTATAAAGCGTCACCACCAAGCAGAAATTTGGATAAGATTTTTGGATACCTACTGTTAATGCGTGTCAGAGACTAATCGCCAAATAACTCACCAAGGACGACACGATAGATTCAGTATAGAAGTTATTCATGCAGTTTGTGCATCTAGAAAACTAGATCGAAATTGCAAAATATTTTAGATTTTACTTGATTTATACACTAAGCACTAATTGTATTCTAAATTTGAAGCTTCTATGTTTGCTAGAAGTGCTTTAGAATTTTGATGATCGGTCAGTCAGTCAGTGACAAAATTCACAAACATTGACTAGCGATAATTCTTAAAATACTGGTTCAAATTTAATGAAATTTGAAATATACCATGTTTATATAATGTCTGCTTGGTTACTGAAAATTCTGGCTTCTAGTTTTATCCACAACGAAGTTATAGGGAGTCGAAAATTTCCTGAACTGCTTCGAGAAAAGGATGGTACGGCCGTGCAGCTTGTTTTTGCTCGTCTTGGCGGAGGCACTGTCGTGCCCCCAGATTTGGCGCATAATGTTTTTAACTATGAATGTAGATATACATCAAATTTTGGATTAAATCAGTAAAAACCTGTTTGTTTATTTTGATTGATAATTATACGTTTTTACTTTTTCCTATACGTAGCATAGAAGAAGTATAGAAATCGTCAAAAAATTCGAACTCGAGATTTTGACGAATCACCACGTTTTAGACCTCCCTGAGTTCGAAAAACACATTTTTGGAAAATGTTCGTCTGCCTGTCTGTGACAAAGATAACTCAAAAGCGACTTGAGCTTGACGAATGAAATTTGGTATTTGTCTTTAAACCAAATTTGTAGATTTCTATTGTGGTGAATAGCATATAAGCCAGTTAAC
>JAPMOR010006379.1:283293-343525 GCA_026543865.1 Argiope aurantia
AAAAAATCTCCTAGGATCACACGCTAATAGGTTCTTTTTTTTAACTATTATTTGCCAATGACATAATAATTCATAAATACATTCATTAGAGAGTACATGAAAATTTCGGGGAGACTTCTGCCACTGGAATGCTTTTTTATATATATAGCTTCTTTGAATTTTTTGTCTACTCGGTACAAAACACCCTGCATTATGTGAGAATGCGAGAAAGTCTTTGGAAGAACACTCTGGTTGCCTTATGATCGTGAAAGACTCTTTTTTGTGAAGAGAGAGAAGAGCGTCTATATTTAGTGCTTAGTAACTGTTCTTAAAGAGAATTTGAACTACGTTATCAGAGAAAATTTACGAGTATCGACCGCAAGACAGCTTACACGCTTTATTTCGGATTACAGTTATCTTGATCAAAAAGTCTTTGCTTCCAGAAGACGTCATCTTTGAAAACTTACGCCCCAGTGTGGTTTTTCCTTGTCGTCAAATCTGTAATGATGGCAGAGAATCTTAAGTTTTACAAGTGAGCAGGCACTGTTTCTTAGACGGCTGAACAAGCCAAAGCGGAGTTTCTGACGCAGAGAAAGTTTTTGGAAAGGCATTCGGATTATGCATGACACGCATAAAATCATAAAATGGGTGAAAGTTCAAAGTAGAATGTCGATTATCGGAGCTTCTTTTTTTTTTTTAATCTCTGATATCCGAAAAAATGCTGGTTTCAAACATTTTTATTTAGATCGTTAATTTTTTATGAATTTTGAAAATTGTTGTAAGAATTGGAAATTTAATACTAGTAACCAGTTAATTACTGCCGATATGTTCGCCAGTATCGTGTGTAACTAACTGCCTGTGGTGTGGAAATCGTAGAATAACTGAAGCAGTATTAGTTCTATTGATGGATCGTACAGAACAAGTTATCGGTTTAAAAATCCTTGAAACATTTCAGTAGCGAATGTCATGAAGAAGTTTATTAATTCTGGAATAAAATAATTACCACTAGTGCTAGAATCATCAATGGATTGAGTATCCAAGTCTTTTATAACTTCCACATTATTAGAAACTACATGCACACAGCACTGGTGACTTCATTAGAAAATGATGCACTTCGCTTTTGTACTTGTGTCATATTGACTGTAATTATGGGATTGACATTAGTAAATTTTCAACCCCTGTAAAATGAGAGCGATTTATAAGTACCTTTTAACAGAGTGGTGGCTTTTCGACTTATTTAAAACTAGCCGCCTTTGGCGACCAGCCGGTTCGCCAGTATTACCGCTCGCTACAATTTTCAATTAAATATTTTAAGTAACTGGTCTCTTAATAGATTCTCAAACAAAACATTTTTAATCTTCCAATTTTGATAGTCATACCAAACTTATACTGTTGTTTAGATCGTTTCGTTCAATTTACTATATATATTTTGCTAATTTGTTGTCACTTCCGGTAAAACCAACTTTAATTTAAAGTGGAAATGATGAAAGTGCAATTAATATAAAGATATTTTTAATAAACTCAGGCGTTTTATTTTATTTATCGATGGAAAATCTAAAGTTATCCCTTTTTTTTTTATTGAATAGTGATATTCAAATTTTCATAAATCAGTTAGTTTAAGTGATTGATGTAGTTAATTGGAAATTAACTCTTTTTATTTAAAATATTAGTGTTTCAAGAACATTTTGTTAATCGTGATTTCCACAGCAGAAGCTTTACGTAAAATCAAAAATTCGTTATTTATTACAGCATTTATTGAATCGAGTTACATAAAATATAATCATTTTCCATTTAGACCATATTAGCAGATTTGTGTCTTACTAAAGGTTTACAAATTAGCTGTGTGGCCCTGATTTGAATGGATATCCTATTCATATTAAACAAAACTTGCCTTAAAATAAAACTGATTTATTGGATTAATAATATAGAGAGTGTAAAAGATCATAAAATACTTTTTCTTGAATTTATTTTTTAGAAAAAATAATATTTCATATTTGTTTCATTTCCTACAGACACGTGCCGAAAATTATATTTTTGCAGATTTCATTTCCCAAAAATATTTAATTTATTTTTAATTGGAGCTTCAATCAAAAAAGCTAATTTTTTCCCATGAATGCGAAACGTGCTCGTGCAGCTTAAATTTTATTTTTATTTTGTACGAAAAAAATTGTTGAAAAATATAATTAAAATATTTATTTAAAAATTCATTAAAAATAGAAATTTAATTTTAAGATTAAAACATTGGTCCATTTAAAAGATAAATTTTTGATCTTTAACTTCATGTAAAAATCTTTTTTGTGCGGTAATATTTTTGGAAGTTATAGCAGAAACACGCCAAACTTTCGCTTAATTTTTAAATAAATAAAATTCTAATTGAAAATTCGAAAAAATAACCCCCAGGTGCACATTCCCAACATCCAAGGTATACACGTGCCAAATTTGGTAGCTGTAGGTTAAATGGTCTGGCCTGTAGAATGCCAACACACACACACACATTGAGCTTTATTATAAGTATAAATAACAGGTTGATTACTTCTCTGAAGAAGAACTCTGATTCTGCTTAAAAGTACTAGCATGCGGGTCCCCACTCATCCAACATTTCCCAAATTATGCCTCTACCCTCATTTTTTCGGGTCGGCGCGCCTCTACCTAGGCCCAGATACCGAGATCTTAATCCTCCTTGTTCTGTATCAGGAGAAGATGCAGCTGTAGAAGACTCATTGTTCCTTATTGAATTTTGGTTTAAAGAATTATGTTTTTCAAAGTTCCAAGTTAAATCGTTAGTTTTTTTTCCCTCAAAAAATAATTATTTCTTATCACACCTTATTAAATAGCAATAAAAATTCTTTCAATTATTATTTATTGCTTTTCTCGCTTTAAATTTAAATGTTTTTGTTAATATTTAATATATCTGTTGGAAAAGCGCTTCACACTTGCACCGTGCATTTTTTGCCTTTTGACGACAGTTAGTGTTAAAGTCTATATCACCTGCAAAAAATGACAAATTCATCAGAATTAAATGTTCGAAATGTTGTTGTTTTTTAACCTCCTGTTATGTGTGATGAAGCTTAAATTGTTGCCTAAATTCGTTGGTTTCACCGCTTTCTGTACAAATTAGCATAACATGCAATAATTTTTTTGAAATGCATCTTTGAGTAGTACCTCGCATCTCAGAGATGCTTACCAACTTACTCAACATTCCTACAACACTATTTAATCTGAACTATATCAGCACATTTTTTTGCCTAAAAAGGTAACCTTACGTATTACGGTTTGGTCGTGGGAGAAATGTATAAATGATGTAATCTTTTTGTTTGGAAAAGGATTATGTGGTGTACTCCATCTCTAAGACACATAAATTCTCTCCGTACTGCGGTTGATAGCAAATAAATTATCGTTTAATAACTTTATAACAACTTATGAAATTTCGATTACACTTTAAAAAAAAGTTTTTAAATCATAATTTTTGCAGAAATTTTTCCTCTCTAATTGCTGCATTAAAGCTATGTGTATGAAGATTTCACATAATGAAGATCAATGTATTTGCCACATAAAAAAATTATGAATTTTTCAGTTTTGAATTAAATAATTTAAATGAAATTTCTATCATAAATGACGTTTGTGAAATTTTTGTTTCATCATATAAAAAATAGGAAAACGCTTAAGTATAAGAATGAAGGCCTCGGGCTCATATACCTGGTAATAAAGTGCTCAACTTTTAAGGTATTTATTTTATTATCAACTGCTTTTGGTTACCATACTTCCGAAAAAATTCAACAAATTCTGTTACAAACAAATTGATTTTATTGGTTGTTATTGCAAATTTTGATAGACATGTAATTGTCACTCTTTTAGAAGCCTTACACTTGTTTTGTGCAATGCACCGATCTAATCATCACTGTTCTCTGATCACAGAAAAAATATAAATTTTAATTAATGGATCATTTAGACATTTTGCGATTTCAATCGGGGCACATTTTAAGACCCTTCTTTTAATAACTAATCAGTTTAGTTCCACATTTCTTATTTAATCAACATAGTAAAGATTCATTTTTGTTTAATTTTCATTTGTGAAAACAAATACATATGTTTTTACTTATTTATTTTTTAGCATGTGTATGATTGAAAAATTGATTTAAGTAATAAAATTCTTGAATATTACTCATAATTATTGGCTAATAATTTCCTTTCTAACAAACAGAAACAATTATTATGACAGATTACATTCAAATAAAAAAACTTCAAATAAATATCACATTGGAAATTATTTTAATTGTCAAATATAATATACATCATGCCAGTTGATTTTAACAATTCCTTGTAAACACATTGTAGAGTTCATCTTTTATAAATCATTGAATCATTATTTTTTATGAATGTATTTGGCAATTATACTAATAGCATTTTTTAATCCATCTGCCTGTACCCCTCCTCCTTCCCGGTGAATTAGACAGCAAAATTGTTTTATGTAGTTCTCTAATCTGCCTAATTGGAAATCCGTCATTGGCTTTAATATGAAATGGAAATCATTAAATTTCATCTAACCCAATAACGTGCTTATTAAATGGAAACTTTTTAGCGAATTTAAACTCTGCTACAAATAAAGATGAATAAGTGTGTGTTGACACTCTACAGGATAGAGCGTTTGAGCTGCAACTACCACATTTGGCACATTTATATTTTGGAGGGCCGAAAAGTACACCTCGTAGAGATCTTTTATTAAATTTTAAGTGGAATTTTAATTAATTAATAATTAAGCAAATTTTGGGCGTTTTTTCTCAGAAACATCCGAAAATATCATTGCCTAAAAGCAAATTTCACCCTTTTAAAATTTTTTTTAAAAAAATTATTTTTTTAATTATGCCAATATTATAGTCTTGCAACGTTTTCCTAAATTCTGACATTTTTTTTTTGCCTCATTTCTATCAATACATTACATTATCTCCTTCAAATTCAAACTGTTTTTATTGTTTCATCAAATATTTAATCACGTTACTTTTTCCATTGTGTCAAGCTAAGGAAGAAGGATTCTGTTTAAATCTATGGAGCTAACAAAAACGAAATCAATGTAACGAATAAAAAAAAAATGAATTTACATTAAATCAAAATTTAGAAAGTAGATGAAACGCACATTTGAATTTTTATAGCGTTATAATGTCATAGGACATTATTAATATAAATGACATATAAATGACAATTATTAAACTCTGCTTTAATATCTCACAGTCTAAAACAATCACGAAAATTAAGTCATATTTAAACGATTTATAACTGAAATTAAATATGACCAATATCTCCAGCGAACCAGCTGATCACCAAAGGCGACTGATAAATAATAATTCTAAATAAGCTAAATCGAAAAACCAATCTTGATCTCTCCTATACTTATAATAAAGCTCAATGTGTGTGTGTGTGTGTGTGTGTTGGCCCTCTACAGGCCAGACTATTCAACCTACAGCTACCAAATTTGGCACGTGTATACCTTGGAGGCTGGGAATGTGCACCTGGGGGTTATTTTTTCGGATTTTTAACTAGAATTTTATTTAAAAATTAAGCGAAATTTTGATGTGTTTCTGTTATAACTTCCGAAAATATTACCGCACAAAAAAAGATTTTTACATGAAGTTAAAGATCAAAAATTTATCTTTTAAATGATACTACTGTTTTAATTTTAAAATTAAATTTCTATTTTTAATGAATTTTTAAATAAATATTTTAACTATGTTTATCAATAATTTTTTTCGTAAAAAATAAAAATTAAAATTAAGCACGTTTCGCATTCATGGGAAAAAATTAGCTTTTTTCAAAGTGTTGCCATCACATTGATTAAAGCTCCAATTAAAAATAAATCAAATCTTTTTGGAAATGAAATCTGCAAAAATATAATTTTCGGCACGTGTTGTAGGAAATGAAACAAATATGAAATATTATATTTTCTAAAAAATAAATTCAAGAAAAATTATTTTATGAACTTTTACACTCTCTATACAGGGTGTTTATTTAGTCCCGGACCCATTTTGATATTTAATGACTCATAAAATAATGAAGATATAAACAAACTTATGGCATTTATTGATGGAATAACTCACATATTTTCCTTTTCAGGTTTAAGTATTTTTACTTTTGTAAATATCGTCTGCGCGTGTTTTTAATTTCAGATAATTTCATTTTCCAGTCTAAATATCTGTACTTTTCTAAATATCGTCTGCTTATTAATTGCATTTTTCTCTCTTTTGTTTTTGGCAACTATTAAAATGTTATATTTACTTTTGATGTGTTTGTTCTATGTAGTACTTTTGTATGTGATGTTTTATTCGAGCGGATATTAAGGAGAATGCATACACCACAAGAGAAAGCACAGATTTTATGGTGGTCATAGAGTTAATTTCCAATCAACTAAATCACTGACTTTTAAGATTTAATTTCCAATCACTTAAACTGACTGATTTATGAAAATTTGAATATCACTATTCAATAAAAAAAAGGATAATTTTAGATTTTCCATCAATCGCTTCAAAGAAAATACGACAGGATTTAGCGGACGACCCTCTTTTGGTTTTGGATTTTTTGAGAGTGTACGACTTCATGGACCTGATCTAGCACTGCTGGCCTATGGGGGCATGCAACAACAACAACAAGAAAATACGCCAATCAGCGCCCTTGTTTCTCAAGATTAATTGGCCTAAGATTATGAAAATGTAGAGTTTTTCTAAATTTTTAACATTTAAAACCTCATAAATAAGTCTTAGTTGATAGTGGAAAATAGAAACATTCATTCATTTATTTAAAATTTGGTGTGTCCAGAATATTTCTCAGAATATGATACCTTACTGCATTAAATTTAGACTGCATAGATTTTTGAATATATTTATAGGCCGGAACAAAATATTTTTATTGATTTCATTTCAATCCTTTTGAAAGCAAAACTAAAAACTGCATTTTATGCTGAATCTGAGACATTTTTGTTGAATTATTCTTTGAGATATTACATAAATTATGAAAAATATTTTGTGGTTCACATAAGACTTAAATACCGAGCGATTCTGTTTGCCATACTCATATTCAATAATAATAATAAAAAATAAATAACAGTAAAGATGATAAATAAAATAAAACGCTTGGTTTCATTAAAAAATAACTTTATATTAATTGCAATTTCATCATTTCCAGTTTAAATTAAAGTTGAAGTTTTACCGAAAATGACAACAAATTAGGAAAATATATGTAGTAAATTGACCGAAACGATCTAAACAACAGTATACGTTTGGCATGACTATCAAAATTGGAAGATTAAAAATGTTTTGTTTGAGAATCTATTAAGAGACCAGTTACTTAAAATATTTAATTGAAAATTGTAGCGAGCGGTAAAGCTGGCGAACCGGCTGGTCGCCAAAGGCGGCTAGTTAAGTAATAAAAAAAATGTTTCTCTATACATGTATATTGCATTCTTACAGATTGCAATGAAACTAATAAGTGTAACTATTAATTACAAATATTTAGTTTACAAAAAAAAAAAAAAAGAGGGGGGGGAAGAAAAGAAAGAAATTTGTAACAATTTGAAATCCAAGTCGTAGAAGAAAAGTAGAAATTCATTTTGAGAAAACTTTAAGGAGAACATAATGCGCCATCTCTTGACATTAATAAGAACTAATTTAATTTTTTCCTTTTTTTTTTTTTCAAAAAAACGAAACAATTCTACTAAAGAAAATGCAAAATTACAGAGAAATAATATTACATAAAATTGATTAATATTATTTAAACAAAAAGGCAAGCTTTCAATTACAATTTCGCCATAAATGCAAAAAAAAAAAAAAAAATTGTAAGGCTAAAATGATAAATATTTCTTTCGATAATTATAAAAGAGTAGGGAGCAATGTAGGCAATATATATATATTTATATTTATAATGAAAGAAAGATTCGAATCTCTAGCCTAAAACATTATAACATGATAATGATCAAGCTTGATGAATCTGTCTTGATATTATTTATAAAACTCCACTCTTAATTATAATAATGCACAAACAAAAATGTTTATTAAATACTTATTAAAAATTTATACTGTCAGAATGTGCTTTTCATTATTTTATGCTCACATACTTCAATAAAATAAATTTACAAATATTTTTAAAATTTATTATAGATGGAAAAAATGTTATATGAAAATATTAATTAGTATTGATGAAATGCTACTTTTTAAAATTTACAGTGGTATAAAAATTATATATATTAGACCTCGAATTATTAAGAAAAAACTTTAAAAGTTCGATTAATTTCTATTAAAAAAATATAATTAAATTTCGAGAAAAAAGTTTTTAGCAAAAACTTACAGCCCATAAAATGATTGTATGCTAATTTTTGGTTGTTCTTTATCCAGCATCTACTCTGTAAAGTATTTTGAACGATCTTTGCATAATGTGTTTGTGTCAACTTATAAATAAGATAACTCGGGTAGTTTTGATCAATCGGATGTGAAATGGAAAGAAATATATTTTAAGGAGAGTAAAATTCTCGATTGCTGAAAATTAGGGATGATCCATTGAACTCAAATGGGGTGGAAATGATGAGATTAGAGATTTTCATTTGCCCATAACTCTCTTATTATTGAGGACTGGAGAAAGAAAAATTATTTAGTTTAGACGATTCATCTCCTCGCTAAAGTTTTGAACTGAAAGTTTTTTCAACAGTTGCTACAACATTGAAGTAGGGGCAAAAAAGAAAATTACAAATCCTAATTTTTGACTGTTTTGTTCTTAATTGTGCAAAGATTTGTAACTTGACTTCTCCGAAGTTGTACTTAGGAGTCCGAGTTCGGTAGGATTTCGATCGATGTCTCCTCCCATGCATAGTGCAGGATTAAGCTTTATAGGAGCACACAAGTAATGCAAATTCATGAGCCACCATTTCTTTTTTCTGACTTCCTACATCAGATATTTTTTTATTGGTTTTTATTTTCTATATAAGTAATTTTACGTTGCTAATATTGTTAAAACGACAAAACATTTAATTTTGGTCCCGTGCTAGAAAGTTGGCTTCAGTATTTCGCATATTAAAAAAAATAAATTAAGATTTGCATTTAAAAACAATTTTATAAGAAACGATTAAAAAATTCTTCTGAACGCTGTCTAAATACTATTCAGAATTGGATTTTTAAAGAAATTATAATTCAATATATAATTTAGTTTTTTAACAGTGTGATATAAAACTTGTAAAAGATAATTAATCACGAATGTTAGAATAATGTTGTAAATTAAATGAAAGTATAAGATTAATATAATCAGAAAGTATAGCAAAAAAATATATCGAAATTTTGAGGACCACATAAGTAGTTACATACTTTTCTTATTTAATAATCCATCCTGATGCTACCTATTAATTATCCTATTTATGCTATGGGCGCTCCATAGGCCAGATCATCTAACCTACAGCTACCAAATCTGGTGTATGCAAACCTTGGAGGGTAGAAATGTTCACCATGGAACGATTTTTTTTTAAAATTTATTTTAAAATTAGGATGAATTTTGACTTTTTCGGCTGCAAATGTTAGAAATATAATTGCACAAAAATAAATTTTATACCGTTTCAAAATTATAAAAACTGGGCTTTTTTTAATCATATCAATTTGAAAGTTCAAATTTTTTTTCTAAATTTTGGCAATTTTTTAAAATAATTTTTTTTGGGGGGGGGATTACAACAATAGATTATATTCGTGTCCTGAAAGTCAAACCATTTTCATTATTTCATCAAATGTTTAATCGCATGATTTTCTCAGATTGATGACAACTATTGAAGAAGATTTCTGCTTAATACCAGTGTAGTTTACAGGAGGAATAAAAAAGGGAAGTTACAATACTATGAAATTTAGAAGACAGATGGACGGCACATTTATACTTTTAATAGTGCTATGATGTCATCGGACTGGTCTCTATTAAAAAAATTCATGCACACAATGAACAGAACGCATGCAAGGACATGTATCGGACAATTTGGCGGAATCATGGACATCAAGTTATATCTAAATGATTAAAAGGAAAATATAACCACTATTCTTAATAATCACATTCACACACTTAAACATACACTAACACAAAGGCAAGACATTCACACGCTCGGCTTCACAGTTCAGCATCACATCGCATTCTAATTACAATCGAATGCACTGTGGGATGACATATGGGATGACCTAATCAGGCATCGCCATCTAGTATCCAAAAGAGAAGATAAGAGTAATGCAACTGCTACATCCTCCGCCTCTGGCTCCGACTACGTCCCTACCTTCTATCCCAATTCATCTGTGATTTCTTGATTTTAAAATTATTTTAAATTTCTTCCTAATAGCAGAAGTTATTGTACAATACTTTCACTGTGTTAATCGATATTATAAATCGATGTTATAAATTCATGCAATATTTCAAAGCCATCACAATAATATCGTCTGGGATTTTTTTAATAATGTTGACCCATATATATGCCAAACGATAAAATTAAAAAATAGCTTTAAACAGAAAGAGGCAGAGTTGAAAGCAGCTGTAAAATTCAAACGATCATCTCAAATCACTACTATTTTTAAACATACTTTTAATGCTTATTGCAAGTTGTGGTTTTATTTTGATTTCATAATACTAAAATTTTTCTTTAATGATTTTTTTAACCTTTAAATGATATAATTTAAAATGTCTTTTTTTACTTATAATTAGGTATAATGCAGAGATAAAAGGAAGCAGTGCAGTGGATTCAGTTGTTAATTGATAATAATTTGCTTTGAAAATTATTGTAAAAACAAAACTTATTTCTTAGTGATCAGTTATTCTTAGGACTTTTTCTACGAATATACAGTAACTTTAACAAACAAACAAAAAACTGCTACTCAATAAGAATTTTGAGTTATCACTTTTTTTTTCTTTCTTTTAGAATCCCTTAAGAAGGACTTTCGTTTCAAAACACTTTATCAAAAGCATTCTTTTGCTTGAGATGTTTATTCAAGAAATTATTGCCCAATTTGACCCATTTCGGATCAACACCTGCTGATTAGAAATGAACTTAAACAGACTCGTGTCACACTCGTGTCGCTCTAGGGTCAATAGCTCTAAAGAATCTTCATTTCTTCTACGAAGATTACAGAAATCGATATGAGATAAAAATAATCATTTAAATAATTTTATATGTGATAAAAATAATAATTTAATTAAATAATTTTTACGCATATAAAACGTGACTAAATACATTATAAATAATATCTGTTTCATTATAAACCCAAACGACAGCAAGTTTGCCCACAAAAAAACTAATGTTATTCAGTACAATAGAACATTTAGGCAATTTTCCATCTAGGATAGTGAGCGTTAAAAGACCCCTCTTTTGATTAGTTGGTAAATTTTGTTTCACATTTCAATACATTTTTATTTTCTCTTATACTTATATAGAGAAAGTATAATAATCATAAAAAAATTCGAACTTAAGATTTCGATGAATTTTCACGTGAATTCGAAAAACATATACTCCCTGAATTCGAAAAACATATTGTTACAAACCTGCAATTCGGCTTCCCAGCATAGTTTATTCCATCAATTGAAAGTAAGTTTTAAAGTCATCTGAATGGGACTAGCGCGTCGGAGGTCCCAGAGCTTGGCGACAAACTTGGCGACCATTTGGCGACTTGGCCAAAATAGATAATACCCGAAACTTCGAGAATTTTCCCGATCCGTCCAGTAGGAACTGAGATACGCCTCGAACGTTCCTGATTGGTTGAGAGGCTTCTAGCCCCGCCTCCTGAGACCTATAAAAGGGGCTGCGGCTGCCAGACAGTCAAGTCCGAGTTGGGAGACGACGAAACCAGTAGTCGGAGAGACGACGGAGTAGTCGGAAGACGGAGCGGAAAAGCCAGTAGTCCGAGTTAGAAGGTAGACGACAGGGGAGTTCGAGAGCAGCGAAGTCAGTAATCCGAGCCAGAGTCGGAGGAGTCGTAAGCGACTGAGGCAAGCTAGTGCTGAACTGAGCTGTGCGCTACTGTCTGCGGTAGATTCTGGTTGTATGCTGCTGTTGTATGCTACACGTCTCGGGTGAAGATAATCGTCTTCTGTGCTGTATATAGTTGTCGCTTTGTGCTGTCCTGTGTGTCTTCGTGTAAATAAACGTCGTTGTTTTTATTCTACTTCTGCCTGCTGATTTGAGCATTCTCCACACCATATCACTTCCACTATCCAAACGAACCCCGGTAAAGAAAATTTCGTAACAATATTTTTGGAACAGGTCCTTCCGGCCCTGTTTAACGTCAAAGATAACTTAAAAACGCTTTGAGCTAGACATTTGAAATTTGATATGACATCTTTACACCAAATTTGAAGATTTTTAGCAAGCAAAAGGGAAGCATCCACTTAGAGGAACCTGTCTTCCCAAGTGTTCGAATATAATTTAAACGATAATTACAAAACAAAGAGAGTTAGATAAAATTCGATACACAGCATTAACATCTATAGTCTAGACACCTATCAAATTTCGAGACAAATCCAACAAGGGGTTGACCATCTGTTTTTCTGTACATTTAGAAACATTTAAACACGATAACTCAAAGATGAAAGGACTTAAATATATCAATTTTGATATGTGATTTTGTGGCTACAAATGTAGTTCTGTGTGAAATTTTGTTTCTATTGGTTGGGGGAAAACGCCCTTGAAACTCAGATTCGATTTTCGGATACTATTAACCATATGGATTATTACTACTAACCGTATTGTACAGAAACATAGCCAACTATGTTTGACAAAGCTATAATATTGTTGTAATACCTTATAATTAATAAAATTCGTATATTTTGCACACTTATTTATCAATTAATAATGTCTGCCTGGTTTCGACACTATATCAGCCAAGTGGTTCTAAGCAGCTGTCTGGTCTCAAGCCCGAAACTGAATAAATACGTCAAAAGACAATCCAAATTTATTTCGTTAGGAACCCACACTACAGCTAACAACCATAAATTTGACCTCAAATAATAGTATTGATTGTATAGTTTAATAAAAGGCATGTAAAAATCTTCTGTATTTTATTTAACAAGAAAATGTTTTTGCATTTCGTATTTTTAAATAATAAATCTGGAATATATTACACGAGAAATCATTGCAACATATTTCACGTGAAAATATCGACATATCACAAGCATAATTACACACATTATGCAATACGTGACGGTATTTTATTTTTCGCTATACTATGACCCCCTCTCTCTTACGAAATGTGCAATGAATATTCAAATTATATTGACATGGCGCACTCGGCATATATCACATGAGTACGAATTCACTCCATTATTAAAAAAATCAATAAATAAAATAGGAGAGAACAGATTCTCACTGAAGGTTTTTAAGCTTAAAAACATACAAGAACAATGTTTCACAACAAATGAACATTATTCATGAACTAAATAATTTTAAATCATTAGGGCCGTAGTTATGGGTTCCGGAGCTACAGATATGCGTCCTATCTTTATTATTGCTTCTAATCTAAAATACATTTTTTTTCAATTAAAGTGTACCAGTTTCTTAATAATTAAAGTTGCTTTATATATTTAAATTGAATGAAATTTTTTTAATAAATGTCGCTTCGGTGTGTACAATATTGTATATAACACAATTCTGCAAAAAGATAGATAAAAAAAAGTTGAAAGGAAGACAAGTTTGGATTTAAGTTCAATTTATTTTTCTGATAGATATTTCTCTTTGATACGTATCGATTTAGGGAAAGAAATCCCTGATATCTTTGAAAGAAATGCGGGGCGTTAGGGATTGTTATTCCTTCGCTCGAAGTATGAGAAACTGCAATTATTAGCAATTTTGTAGAGCGCGTATTAGAACTAATTAAATAAAAAGTAGGATTCAGATCAGAAAATAGAGCGAAATTCCTAGAAAAATTTTTAGAATAAAGTATTATGGAATAATTTATGATAAAGAAATACGACATTAATTAAGATTTAAATTAAATTAAGTGATATCATTACATACATTATATAAATAATATAGATAGATAGACAGATGTTCCAATTTAATCCTGAGAAATTAAAAAGAATAGAACTCTTTGGTATCTAATTAGTTATCGATGTTTTCTTAGCCATCGCATTTTACGCATTTCAAATTACAAATTTTATAAGGAAATCAAAACAAATTTTAATTGCACTATTGAATGATAAAATTTTCTAAGACCTGATTGATATTAATCCAAGACTAGTAAAACCACTAAACTAAATCGAATGTCAATAGTATATTAATGGTGCACCTCTTAAGTACAAGGTCCAGTTGAGAGCATTTGATCCAATCGAATAAATACCGGTCCTGGTTACTAAAATAGAGGAAAAAAAGTTTTTTTTCCCTCTCTTTTTCTAAAATAAAGGGAAAATGCCTATGATTTAAACTCTTACAAACACATCTCACTTTCTTATCTTTGAATTGTGAAACACGATAGAACGAATGCTATGTCGAAGATTAATGAATTTCTTGATCAAACAAAATTTCTTTCATCCCTACCATTATGACTTTTTGCCCTTTCATAGCTGTGAAAGTCTTTAAAAGATCTTTCTCGATACAATACAAATGTGCTGCAGAATGGATTTTGTCATTGCAGTTACCTTTAACTTTTCCTCAACTTATGATTCAGTATGATCAGATCCTAAGTCAGTTATCTGATCATTCAACACGCTGGATTCCTGAGTGTATAACAAATCTAATATTACAAGTCATATGGTAGGAAAAAACATCCATATTCTTTTAATACAACAAAAATGACCCATAAAGATATTCAAAATCCTTCACTCAGAGTACTCAAAATAAAATTACCAGTTCCTTATTTTCTGAACAACTATAGTATCACATTTGGAAATTAAAACTAGATCCAAACATATTAGCCTTAATAAATTTTTTCCAATAAATTTCTTACTGCTTACTCTATTAGATAATTGAACTTACTTTCAATACTTATTAGATAATGGAAATTTTCTCAGGACCAAACATATTAAAATTCTCTGGTATACTTTTCAGAAAATTTATCATTTCAATACAGTTTTAACAATTTATCTAAGAAAACTCTTCAATATTTACTCTAATACCTCCAAGCTTTGGGTGGTGCAGTGGAAAATAAACACAATTCACCTGCTATAATTAACAATCAATTATGCTCATAGCATTATTGTATACCGCATTCAGGTCACATGATAAGCAAATGCATCTTTATGAAAGAAACTAAAGATGATGCATCACAACTTTCGGATTGCTTCAGACTTCCGCGATAGGTCTCTATTTCTGTTCTATTAGCAGACACAAGAAAGCAAAACAAAGCTCTCTTTATTAAATTCGTGCTTAGACATTTCTTCCTAGGAGAAAATTCCTTCTGATTAAGAAATAAAATGAAATAGCAAATGATATTTTCATCATTTCAATATTTACCTTTCTAATTGCTTCTTAAGCAGATCGGAATTGCCAGCGTCCTGGCTTAAAGGTAGCGTGTCTTACCATTGATCGGGGCGCCCTGGGTTCGAGTTCTGGGTCAGGCATGCTTGCTTTTCTCCTGTTTTCTATCTGTGAGGTGTGCGAAAGAGGAGTTGTGCAAGTGTGTGAGTGTCATCTTCATATGAACTGGAAATCAGACTTCTGCCCTCTTGTGCTCAGGGGGTCTTTACCCTAGAAAGCTACTGCACCTACTTTCTGTGGTAGCGAGGACACGACAACATCATCAGTTAAAAGGAATTGGTTTAACTTTATGAAAATCGCAGATACCCGATGCGAACCTTTTATTCCTCATAACTATCCATTTAATTTGAAAAAGTTGATAAAGATTTGTATCCACATGGATAATCTCCTTTTCTAATAGAGTAATTTACAATCTCAGTTATCTGGCAAATCTTCTACTATTTAACTAACAATAGTAATCGCAATCACTACAGTGATTACTCAATCTTTCGAGTAATTACTACAATAGATGATTCAAAAGTCGAAGTTACTTCTAAGTCCCAAATATTGCATCCAATGTCATTCTTACTCTTAAATTGCATCATCTAAATTCTAATCGCACGTCTTTCAGTAATTATATGTTTACTGCTGAAAGATGTACAATTAAGAGTATTGATCATAATTATAAGGGAATCTAATTTTCCAAGATACTAGCAAATCTTACACCGTTCCGTTATTTCTTCTGTATTGAGATCACTTGCATCTCTTAATCGGAAATCCTACAGAAAATCTGTAGAAAGCTGTATTCGATGTCCAATCTTGTAGACAACGGGAAAATTCAAAATACTTCTATTCATTTATTCAACCATCTGTATCTCAGAATTTTTTTTCTTTGTCGTCTTCAAGGGCTATTCTTTTTTAGATTGATCTTGGATCATCTGCCATCAGCTCTCCGTGATGTAACTGATCCCAATCATCTTCTGTTATCATAACCGAATTTAACATCCAACGAAAGAAGGTCGAAGGTGCATGTTTTGGGAATCGATACTCTTCAGAACAAAGAAAGGATATGTATCAATAAAACTATGTTTGCGTTATTTTAAGGTTCATCTTAAGGTCCATTTGAATATTCTTTCTCTTTCATACTCTACAATTTTTTTCCGTTTTCTTAAGTTTTTCCTACTTTTATTTGTCGACAGGATTACTGGTAAAACCTTATTTCTCAATCAGCATGTGCATAAACTTCAACTTTCATTGATTCCATTTTCCGTATGCTGCGCAGCGCATAGCGCATTTATGGAATATGTTTGAAAACATTGTTGTTCTTTGTATTCATTAACCTTTAATTTTTTACTCTAAGAAGTTTTTCATCAAAATGAAAATAGAAGAAGTAAGAAGTACTACCAAAGCCCAGCGCGTTGCTGCACACAGTCATGTTAAAGGATTGGGTCTTGATGACAATGGGTTTGCGATTGATATTGCAGCCGGTCTTGTTGGTCAGAAAGCAGCACGTGAGGTAGTTACAATTGAACAATTTTCTTAATAAATAAAAATGTCATTGAGTTGAATGTATATACTTTATCTTTAATAACTTTGATAAGTTTATATATATTTTTTATATTAGTGGAAAAGAATGCATAAACATTTAAATTTGATTAGTAGAGAGTGCAAGCTAAAATTTGTAATGTATAATTGGAAAAGTGCATTCTTTTTCACATAAAAATGTCTATTGAATCGTCAGATTTGATTGTAAATTACTGGAATTCTAAGTTCTTTACATAAATTACTTTTTATTGTAATATACCCCCCCCCCCCTTTATCTGAAGGAACTGTCCTATGTATTGATTCAGTTCTCAATGATTCTCGTTTTTGTGTAATAGTCATCCCGTGAAGTATAATAAAACATTTTCATATATCTAAGATATTTAAAATTCCAGAAATATATATATATATATATATATATATATATATATATATATATATATATATGAGATTAGAAAGCAGTTTATTTGTATTTAATCAATATTCTCATTTAATTTGTATTAATGATTTGCTATGTCTATAAAAAAAGTTTAAAAGTGGTTATTGGACTGAATATTTATCTCATGTCTAGAATATTGCTGTTCCACTATCAGCTTGAATAATCTCCAGCCTAAAGGAAGAAATACAAATGTAATTTGAAATAATTTCATTAAAATTATCTACATTCTATAAAATATTTTTCTTCTTTGCTGTATACAAATATAAGGAGGGAAAAAAATGTTTTATTTTTCTTTATTATGTTTGATGATGTTACCAGAATATTAGTATATAATAAAATATTCCTAAATTTTAGAAAGGGCAAAATTTCTGTGGTACAGTTTGGTTTTAATGGCTACCAAGGCAGCAAGAAAAAATTTCACCAAATTATAAAAATAACTCAAGTGCATTATTATTTATAAGGAAAAATTTTGTGCATGTGAATCACATGCCATATAGTTTGACGATTGAAATCGCCAAATCGGTGAAATTTTTTTCTTAGTACTTTTTGGTTGCCAAGTACCATTTCTCTTTAATCAATACATTTAATTTACATTAATTGTAACATAACTTTATTGCCTGGATTTCGCATCCTCTGGCTATTACATAAAGCATTTAAAGCGCAAGTTAGAAGGCATTTGTAGCAAGTTTAAACAATAATTCTTAAGATATATTTTAAACTGTTTGATTGAGTAGTATATAAATCCCTTTCTTTTAGTATTTAAAAAAACACTTAAGGTCTTTCTAATGCAAATTAATTGAGATAAGAGACCATGCAGTTTGATTATCTACTATTCATTCTTTAAATATATTATGTACATTATAAATATCTATGTTGAAGCATTGTATATTAGTTTTTAGAACTAACTAAAGCACTTTATACTAATGCAGGATACAGCATTTTTTTTTTCTTTTTTGCTGTAGAATTTAATTACACATTAAGAAAATAATTTAAACATTCTTCTAAAAACAGGGTCTTTTTGTTTGTTTATTAATGAATGACAATGGTAGACATACTTCAGATTTTTAAAAATAAAATTTTATGATCAGTATTCACTCTTGAATATTTGTAACAAATGAAATGTACCTAATTTTATGATGCTATGAGTATATATTTTAACTATTGTTTCATAAAAGTTTTATTTTCTTACAAACATGGTTATAAATTTAGTTTGAAATATTGTATTTTCATAGGCTGGTGGAATTATTGTTGATTTAATCAATTCCAAAAGAATGGCAGGAAGAGCTCTTTTAATGGCAGGGCCACCTGGAACTGGAAAGGTATTTTTCTTTAATGTAACATTTTTTTACCTTATTGGCAACATTTTAAGTCATTTTTTCAACACATATATAATAAGATTTTATATGTCATTTTTTATCACAAATATAACAATATTTTATCACAAATACTATTACAGTTTATGCATATTTTATCACAAATACTACTTTCTGAATAAATTCATATTTTAAAAATCAAAATTTTAAATGGAAGGTAAATTTTGATATTATTCAAGACTTTATATTAAGAAAAAATATTTTTATAGATGAAGTTAAAATAACTTGACCTGGATTATAAAAATTTCTGTTGACATATTTTCCTCTTTACTTATTCTGCTCTTGACCATATCCTGACAATGATGACACTTAATATGTTTGAAACATGATGAATAAATATGACATTTTTTAATTCCCGTTGTTTTCAGTATAATTGAAGCTATGTTCTATTTATTGCTTTGAATTAATTGTAGAAAGAATAAAGATTAGATTTAATATTTAAGCTAAATCTTTGTAGATAATGTTGCTTGCTATGCATTTCAAATAAGTAGTTATTATAATCCATTTATAACTATAGATTATTGCTAATTAATCTTAAAAGCCATGCATGGCATAAATCATTGTAAAAAATAACTTTCCACAAAGTATATTAATATTAAGAGACGCATATTGATAAAGTCTGGGAACCTGGGAAGCAACATATCAAAAATAATAGATAAGTGATTTTTATTTTATGATAAAAATATATCTGATCTTGCATGTTTTTAGTGTGGAAGGTGTTTATGTTAATGAGATTTATATAATTTTGCATGTTATTCTTGCTTTAAAAAAATCAAAATTATAAAGATTCTATTGAAAATCTATTACTTAACTTTATTACTTTCTGTTACTTTCTCTTTTTCAAATTTTTGTGGCCTAACTGAGCTGTATTATAAACAATATTGAAAGCTAAGTTTTTTTTTCTCCCATGCAGACTGCAATTGCTCTTGCTATTGCACAAGAATTGGGCAACAAAGTTCCATTTTGTCCAATGGTTGGAAGTGAAGTCTATTCTTCTGAAATCAAGAAGACTGAGGTTTTGATGGAAAATTTTAGGCGAGCGATTGGTAAATTCTTATTTATTAATGCTTTGTATTAATTATTAAATTATGTAGGATAATTTTATTTAATCATATTCATGCTAAATGTATATTCATTAATTGTACTTATGGTTATAGTATCGCTACTTTCATTATAATGATACTTTTCCTTTAGTCTAATCACAATTGTGATCAAATATAAGTAGTTGCATAATTTGTCATTTTTGTATTAGCTTGAAAGGCATTAAAGTAAGCTTTTCAGTATCAGTTAGCGTTGAAGCTTCATGCTGCGATTACATATTTCTTGATGTAAGGTTACTGTATGGTTAATTCTTGATTTTAATGACTAATTAGAGACTTTGTATTATTTAATAAATATATTTAAATAACATATTATCCTTGGAAATTTTACAATATAGCAGAATTAAAGTATTTAATTTACATGTATGAATAAAAAGCTCCTTGCAGGTGTATATTAAAATACTGAGAAAAGAAAAAGAAAATGCTCCAAAGCATTATTTCAATAAATTTTAAAGTTAATTAAAATGAGAAGTAATTATATTGTTAATTTTAAAATCATTTTAGTAAATTGTGCACATATAAAAAGTGGCGATTTTGATTTATAAATTCTTCCATTATATTTTATGTTTAACATAATATTTATATTATTAATATCCTTTGTATTAGGTCTAAGAATCAAGGAAGTAAAGGAAATCTATGAAGGTGAAGTGACAGAAATCACACCTGTAGAAAGTGAAAATCCCATGGGAGGTAATTCTGTTACCTAAATTTTTTAATCAATATTGTAAATAATGCATTTTTTTAATTTACCTGTTTTTATATGCACATTAATTGATGCTTGCAATTTCATTTGTTGCTGCAGGTTATGGTAAAACAACAACCCATGTAGCAGTTGGGCTAAAGACAGCCAAAGGTTTAAAGAAACTAAAATTAGATCCTACTATTTTTGAAAGTATTCAAAAAGAAAAGGTTACAGTAGGTGATGTAATTTATATAGAAGCTAACAGTGGTGCTGTTAAGGTATGTCGAACATCTTTGTCTCTATATAATACATAAAATAGCATATTTCAAAAATTTAATCAAATGTTGAAAATGTAATTTAAAAATAGAAATTGGGTAAGAAATATACTATTGTGCAATCTTTATAATGATTGATTTATGTATTGAAAATCATATACTATAATATACTAGTATAAGCAATACCCACATAATGCAGAATCATACACATACCCTTGATATGACAAATGTTGTTGAATTCAAAAGCAGCAAAACAAATTAAGGCTACTGAAATAAAATTTTAAAAAGTTTAAGTTATGGGGATTTCACATGTCTCCATCTTTGAGAATTTACTGTTTGGGAACTATGGGAATTTAAAAGTGAAATAATTGAAAATGAAGATGCCATAAAGAAAGAGAAAGACAAAAGGAAAAAGAATAAAACTAGACAATTTGGTTGCAAATAATATTACTTATTAAAGTAATAAAAAAAAGGCATTGAATTAGTTGCTTATCCAAACTAACTATGGATACGATTTCACCAATTTTTGTTTCGCATGAAATTATATTTCATATGACATTCAGATATTTCATCAAGAGGTGCCTACCTTTCTTCACTCTTTTTTTCAGAAAAATAGAAAAAAAACACTATTTCATTATATTTTATCAAGCAGAAAACCCATTACTGAATTTGCTAACTCCAGCCATTGAACTGATTTCAAAATTTTGTTTCATATGAAAACTCATAACCTCAAGGTATGGTAGATTGCTGTCTTTAGCTCAATAATGAGGTGGACTGTAGTTTTTAAAATAATTTATTGTGAGACTCGAGCAATATATCAAATTATGGTTTGGTTAATACTAATTAAATTAACTAATTTTATGTTTTAATTAATTATTAAAACATAAAATTACAATATTAGATAATATCCTCTCTTAATATGAGGTGAATGTGAACAATAATAGATAAAAGAATTTCATCTTCTGCTTAGTAGAAGAATATTTATCTCTTGGTGTAGCTTACATGAGAACTCAGTCTAAGACCTCCATTTTTCAGATGTATAGAAAAACTATTCCACTGTAAGTCTTTTGAGGAGAGGACCTCAAAAGACTTATCTACTTAGTGATTGCACTAATATAGATAATTTTTGTTCCAATATCAATGCTCATTACCCCTAAATATATTAGCAATGTTCGTCTGCTGCCTTTCTCTTCATATTTGGAGATATTGTAAAATATAACCTCAGTAATTGGACTAGTTTTGATGATTAATTTTGCTACTTTAAAGTAAGCTAATCAGTTAGTATGCTCTAACATTATTGCTCAAGTATAATTTTAAATAATGTAAGAATATTTTTGCACACTTTCAATAATATATTTTTTGTATATGAAGATGCAATTCTTCAAAATTTATTGATATATAATTAATTTTATTTATGCATGCAATCTTCGGTAATCATATTGATGCTATTAACATTGTGCCCACAAAATTTGATGAAATACGTTTAATCAAAATAAAAGAAAATACCATTTTAAATTTTGAATGCATAATAATAATGGAATTTTGTTAGCTATTGTTATTAATTTGTTAGCTATACAAGAAAAGTGGCAAAATTAATTTGCCATACTAATACATTATTACAATACTACAATTAAATTACTACAACTCTACAGTAATTTAATGCAAGAGAAAAAATTGTATTCTATATTTTTTTCTCTTGATATTTTAATAATTTTGGTGTTTAGTATACACTATTTCATATATCCTTATATGATAATTTTTATCTTATTTTAGAGACAAGGCAGATGCGACAATTATGCTACTGAATTTGACCTAGAAGTAAGTTTATTAATTTTTATTCATTATTAATTTATTATTATTATTATTATTCAAGTTATTAATTTTTTAAATCATTTAGAGATGACTAAACTCATATAAAAGAAAAAAAAATGTTTTTTAAAATTAAACTAACTACATTCTTGTTTCCCTTATACATATAATATACTCTTTCTGCTCTTACTCGTTTTGTAAAATTCTTGTATCAGTTTAATATTTTCTTAAGAATTAATGATATGAATAATTAATTTAAGGAAACCTCTGTATTTTTAGAGATAAATGAAATCTTAATAAAATATTTCATTGTATGTTGTCATTTGGTTAATTAATTCTTGTTGTGTAAAATGAGGTTAAACTTTGTGTGTCCCTAAGATAATCTTTACTACTAATACAGATTGATGTATTTGTGTCTGTTGGCACTCTACAAGCCAGATTTTTTAACTTACTATTATCATATCTGGAGCATTTGTACTCCAGATGTGATAATAGTAATAATAAATTAATTAACTCCTTTAAAAATTTAATTAATTAAAAATTAAGAAAAATTTAGTGTTTTATCATGATTTATTGTCTCTCTTCTTACAGGCGGAAGAATATGTTCCTTTACCTAAAGGAGATGTTCATAAAAAGAAAGAAATAGTTCAGGATGTCACCCTCCATGATTTAGATGTTGCTAATGCTAAGCCTCAAGGTGGTCAAGACATTCTCTCAATCATGAGCATGTTAATCAAGCCTAAGAAAACAGAAATTACTGGTATATCTCTTTTTAGTGACACTGATTATTTATATATCTACATATCTCCTTCTTAGATTATTTATATCAGTTTTTTTTATGTTCTATTTGGTCAAAGCAAATTTCAATGCATTACATTTAGGTAGTTCTTATTTATTAATAGCATCTTTTTAGTTGAATGGACTTGCTTTTAGTAAAATAAATAAAGGAATTGAAGAATTAAGGGCATGTTATTAATTTTTTAATATTATCTAAGAAGCATTTATTATATTACTATTTCAATGACTATAATTTCTTGGAACATGTGTGCAGTGGTCATTTTCATCTTCATAGTCATGTCACTTAGTATTGAGTAACATTACAGTTTATTTTATATGAGTGCCTAATGTTGGGACATGTAGGAAAATACTTCTTAAGTTTGGTTTTTGCAGATATAAAATAATAAAATACATAAATGCTGTGTCATTCATATGTGAGCAGCATAAAAATAAATTAAAAACTGATAAAACCAAAAAATTTTTATGAAATCATACATCATATTGATAACACAATATCTGATACCAAGTGAATGTGAATTAGAAAAAGAAAAAAAACCATGTTATGGTCCTTGGAAGTACTACTCTTGATTACGGCACATAATGTGTTACTAAAGCTTTAACCAAATCTTATATTTAAGAAGAAATTTCTGTGCTTTATACTTTTGCAATAATTTTCAGGGAATTGATAAATTTATTTCTGTAATGAAAGAAAGGTCTTATGAGGAAGATAATTGTAATCTAATCATGTAACAATCTAATTTTTGATGTAAAATTTCTATATTTAAAAAAGATGTTGCAAAATTTATTTATTGCTCTGACTTAATAAAAAGAAATGTCAGATCATAGTCTTTTATAATTGTTTTTGAATGAGGAATAGGCTATATTTGTTTCCTCTTTTTAAGTTATTCTAAGATCAGCCCAACAATTCACTTGTCCATAAGGTTATTCTTTCTCAGTATCAATAAATTTAACATCACAGATAAATTGATAGAAAAATAACACAAGAAGGTAAAACTCTCAGTTGAATCATTAAATAGGCAAAATAGATTACAAAATGTAATGCAGTAGCAATTTAGATTAGCAATGATATTAATGCCAGATTAACCTTTGTTCCAAAGCAAAAAGTTAAAACTGAATGTGAGAGTAGCAATTAATGAAATGAAATACGTTGATATGGTATACATACTTCTAATTCTCCAACAGTTTTGAGGAAAATGCTGAATAAAAGCATTTGCTAATTGCTTAAAAGATTCGTTTTATGTATTCATTGGACCTAAGCTATTTTTTTTTTTTTTGCTGATAAACTGTGTTTATTTACTAATTATTTTGTAGGTAAGATTACCTACTTTACTTTCTGTCTTTAAGTGTGTTCTTTCATTTATTTTCTAACAATGTCACTGTGTTTTTTTAGACAAACTCAGAAAAGAAATCAACAAAGTTGTGAACAAATATATAGATCAAGGAATAGCTGAGCTTGTGCCTGGAGTTCTTTTTATTGATGAAGTTCACATGCTGGATATTGAGTGCTTCACTTATTTACATAGAGCCTTAGAGTCTTCCATTGCACCCATAGTCATATTTGCAACTAATAGAGGGAGATGCCCAATTAGGTATTAATATACATAATTGTCAGTAAAATACTGCATACTAATTGTCTTTAAAATATATATTTATAATTCATAAACATCAGAATTTAAAAAATTTCACTTTAATTTTGTTTTTAAAAAAGATAACCAGTTGAAATTAAATATGTAAATTTCAAGATTAAAGCCAAACATATATTGAAAAAAAAAACTATTGTAATAATTCTTTTACAGAGGTGCTGAAGATATTATTTCCCCTCATGGAATCCCAGTGGATTTGTTGGATCGTCTCTTGATAATCCGAACTTTGCCTTATTCTAGTGCTGAAATGATTCAGGTAATTCACTGCATAGTTTTTTTATTTCGAATTAATTTTTTGAATTAAAATATATTGTGTTTTACCAGCTGATTAACAAACTTGAACACTTCACTGCCATAATTCATGCCTGTGATTTGGACCACTATCTAAGATGCCCACTTCTTTATTGTATCTTAAATGTAGTAGAAAAGAGAATATCTAATGAGATAGTAGGTGTTAATCACTATCGATTTACATGTTGAATTTGTTAAAACAATATAAACTAAACATGAGTATACTGTACTTGCATCAAATTCTACACTGAATGAGAACATGCGCTTTCACCCAAATATGGGCAACACAGCAATCAATGAGTTAAAGGATTAAAAACATGCAGTATTACATTTTTGGAATGTTTTTTAATCCCTTAAAGTCTAGAAACTTTTTTTTAGTTTTAAGATATTAGAAGTACCAAAAATTATTTAAGAATACAGTAGACTCGCTACTATCCAGCCCATATTATTTTGTCTGGTTAAAAAAAATAAGTACAGTAAAATGAACAATAGTTTACTTTGTCACACACATCTGCTACAATTTTCCCAATTATTCATGTGTAACACAAGCTCGAACATGTAAAGCACGGACATTGGATTTCAGCAATACCCAACTGATTCAGTTTGCTACCATTTTTAATTACAATAGTAAATTGGGGTTTTTTTAAAAATTATTTTCAAAATGGCAAACAAATAAACAGAAAAAAAATAAATGCAGTTAACTGTGAAGGAGAAATGTGTTTTAAAGTGATTGGCATTACTTTGAGTAATGCCAAAATCTTGCTTTGGAAATTAGGAGTTCATTAAAAAAAAAAACCTGGAGATTGGCAAAGAAATTGTGTAGAAATTAAAAATTGTTGTGCAGTTCAATCCAGTGAATATGGCATGAAAATAAGAAAACTGGAAGAAAAAATTTAAGCACATATATTTAAATTGTACAGTGTACATGATTTTATGCAATTTATTTTGATATGTATGCATTATCATTCTTGGACTTCAGTATCGGTTAGTATTGAGAGACCAGATATATAAAGTTCTGTTATAAAATAAATATTTTTAACTGTATGTATGTGATTTTCATTGTAAAGTCCCCTGAAGACTTTATTTACTTTTGATTTATTTTAATACTTTTATTTAGATTTTAAAAATCCGTGCAACTGTTGAAGGAATAAACATTGATGAAGAATCACTTTTAGCCTTGGGAGAAATCGGAGTAAAGACAACATTAAGGTAACTAATTAAATGATGTGAATCTTTGATAATTTTATTGAATTATTTGTTAAAGATTATCTGCATTTCATTATATGCTATAAATAGTTGAGAACATAATTCATTTTTAAAATAGATTAATATATATTTTGAAATCATTTAAATGTAAAATGGACATTTCTAATATGGTAGCAATTGAATTGCATGCTAAATGTGCAGCAAAGCAACTTTATTATACAAAATGCATCATTGTAATAAAAAGAAGAAACCATTGTATAATAATTTAATGTTGCCACTTTAATTAAGGTTTCATTCAGTATCAATTTATATGCTTGTCAGCAATGATTGTTGAACTACTAGCAATGATAATGTGTTTTTGTTTTCTTAAAATTATTATATTATTCATTCAAACTTTGTCATCATAAAATGGCCTACTGATTTCTTTTCGTATTTAAATTGTTTTATTTTTACTCATTATAGGTATGCTGTGCAACTGATGAGTCCTGCAAGTTTGCTTGCTAAAGTGAGTGGTCGTACTTCAATTAAAAAGCAAGATATTGAAGAGATCTGTGGATTGTTCCGTGATGCCAAGTCTTCTGCAAAATTGTTATTGGAACAAAGTGACAAATATTTGAAATGAACAGAATAATTATTTTTCATCATTGTATTGATATGTCATATTCATGTCCTACTAACCAAAACTCGTTGTTTCATTGTGAAGACTTATAGTTCCCATTAAAATGCATTCAACATTTTTCTGTTGGCTGTTATTTTGATTATATTTCTGTGTACAAAAGGTATGGCATTAGCTTCAGTGTATTTTTTATGAAGTGCAGTTTTATAATGGTAACTTCAATTTCACATTCTATATCTTTCACTTCCCCATTTGCTGTTTAGTTGTATAGATCATTAAATATTTCCTACTGGTACTCTTTTAAGGAACCTGCATTTACTTTCAGAACTATTAATTTTTGCTTCATCACATTGCCTTTTTTTTAGCATCATAAGATATACTCTAACCTAATTATCTAATGAAACATCACTATAATATATATTCATTGGAAGCATGAATTCCATTTGACTTCCACTCAAAGATCAGTCCATTTTGAAGGACTGATATATTTACTTAAATAGGAAGTATGGTTTATTAAAATAAAACAATTATTATATAAAACATACTTTCAGATGTAAATTTGAAAGTTCAACATTTTCAGTTATAAAAGGATAAATAAGTCACAGTAAAGGAAACCTGGACAATTTTAAAATGAAAGGAAATTTAAATGCAGAATTATTTTTCTTCAAATGTTGTAAACTGAAACTTTTTTCTTGATTTTGCAGAATGAAACAAATTTCACAAATATTAAGTTTACAGAATATCTCTTCTAGTTATAAATCCCTTATATTTTCTTGCAAGAAAAAATAAAAGCATTCTATAATATACATTACCTTATTTTGTTATTGTAATGTAATCAAAAAATTACATAAGCAACTTATGCCAAATAATATCAAAGTATACAGAATGGAAAGAAAGAGTTATTCTGTTTCCTTCACTGATGCAGTGATTGAAAACATGAAATCAGAACTACTACAGCCAATGTCCTCTACTGTAAATGTTGAGTCATGACTCGAAATAATTTGAAAATTATTTGTTAAATTTGTAGCATTGATAGTATATGTACTGCATTTGGATTAGATTATAGATCCAGAAGTCAAGGGATGCCTTCACTCCAAGAAACAAAACAATCCTAAGTGGAAGATTAAAATGACTTAACATTTGCATTCTAGGGTTATTATTCACATATTCAAAAAAAAAAAATGCATGATGTTTAAAATGCCTCTTTATAAATCTAATCCATATTTTAAAATCTCATGCAAATGAGCAAAATAGTATCTTAGAAATTTTTTTTTAAACTTGCTTATAAAACAAACAAATCGGACACTGTGCTAATAAGTTATGTAAAACCATTCTTGCTCAATGTCTTACAATTTTCACATGGCAACTTATATATCTGAATTTGGATATCACACACCCTTGACTCTGTCACAATCTATAAAAATTCAAAACACAAGAAACAATAAAAAATTAGGGTTATGCAGGAAATAAAGGTACTTGTATAATGAATGTCACTATCTTTCTTCATTAATACTGAGAAGAGAATTCATTTACACCAAGTTGATAAATATAATTTGTATTTTAATCAACGGGCATAGTTTATACATTTTAATAACCTCTGGGTAAATATTTTGTGTTGCATCCATCTAATAGGAAAATCATTCAATTCTTTATTGCACTTCATGCATTCATTTATATTGAGCAAACCAATTCACATTTTCTAATTAGGTTAAAGCAATCTGATTTTATCCCAACTTATTATAATGAAAGTAAACCTATACTGACTAATTTGTAAATTGATTCTAAAATTCAGTAGTTTTGAACTAGTAATTCCAAAAATCCACACAAGGACCATCTGCTAAAGAAAGTATTAAGCTATCATTTAAATAACTGTTTAAGAAAATTGTTAAAACGAAAGCTACAATACAGCTTTGGTAATAATAATGAATTGTCTTTTGGACTAAGTAATTAAATTTTTAGTTTTCTATAACTGTAGCTTTGTTTCCACACAATGAACACAAATTGCTTATCTTCTATCGCAGGCACTTCTTTTATTTGATATTAAAGTTTTTAAATCAACCTGAAGATTAAAAAAATAGACAAGAAAGAACAGGATAAATTTTTAATTGGATTTTAATTCATTTTTATGGTATAATGCATACATGGAGGTTTTAAAACAATTCCGGTGCAGAAGATTATGAATAGGTACTCTAAATTTGTAAACTTAAAAGATTTGTTTAGTAAACATCTAAACACTGGACATTTAAAAATCTGTCTGTTGCATAACTATTGGTTGAAATAATTACAATTAGTATTGATACTATACCACAGAAACATTTAAGCTACTCAAATTTTCATGTTGCTATATATGAATAAAAAAATTTGTAGGGGAAGAACACAATTAAAAAATTATATATATCCAGTGTCCACAGAATCTGATTATTAACACATGTAGAGCAACAAATTGTTTGATATCAAAGTCCTCAAAAAGTTTAACAGAAAAATATTATTATATGACAATTTTTTAAGAAACAAATAATGGAAATGGCACATCACTTCAAAAAATTATTTTTTAATAATTAAAATGAATGTACAGGATGTTCCAACAGTGTGCAATAAATTAGATGACTGTACAATAAATTAATCCTTTTAATTACTTTCTTCTTAATTATCACACATTAAAGCCCATCTTCCTCATGCATTCTTTATGTGCTTCTACTTCTATAGAGCAAGCTTCAACACCTTTCTCGGCAATACTGAAAGAGAGAAACTGTTTGAATCTATATTTTCAATCATTAAAACTCATTGTTAAAGATAAGTGTATGGATAAAAAGTATTGTTTTCAAGTCATATTATTTACATTTCATAATTACTATTCATGTTTAACATAAGCTGCCATTTATAATACATACCAATATTAAATCCATGCATTAGTTTATTAATAATTTCAAGTTATTGGTATCAAAATGTTGAAATATTTATGTTGTGTTTTTTTACCTAAATAAAAATTCCAGAAATGCTGCATTTAAAAATCTTTTTAATTTTACACTGGCTTTAAAGAATGTATGTTGATAATATTTTTGTCTCATACAATTTGCATATCAGTAAAGAATGAAATGATAAATATCTTTTCTACAGGCTATGGATTATTTGCACCCTTCTTTTAAAAATTAGTTAGTAATATACATTAACCTTGCAACATTTCTCATTATATTGTACTATGTGCATTGAATATAAAAACCAAAAAACTGTCTCACAGAAACTTGAGTCTTTATAAGACAAACTGTTTGAGAAAAGAAAGGAACTGGTAAAGTAAAAGGTGAGTTATACTGAAATCCTGCTGATAATTATAGCACGTCAAAAAGAGCAATCGAATTCTTAGTTTAGAGGATAGAATCTCTAATGATTAAATGGTATTACTGGAGATCGCCAGACACTTGCCAACTTCTAAACTCTATAAAGAACTATCCTAGACTACAAAGGATAATTGCTAATTATTGTATCATCAATGGCAAAGTGTAGAATAAAATTCATTATCTTGTCATTGAAGTTACAGGCTCTATACTTTAGGCTACTAAAAACAAATAAATTCAGAAATGTTTAAAAGAAAATTAATAAAACAGAGAATAAACTTTCTCTCCCACATTTGCACCAAATATATACATATAAAAATTCTTAATGTGCATCTTTTCAAGGCTGATGGTCTAGGGACTAAAATCTGACTAAATTCGGCAGTTGAAACAGCCATTTCATTTTACTAATTATCTGTTCACAAGGCTTAAAATTTTTCATTATAATTATTAATTATTATTAAGAAAAGGGCAGACACAAGTCTGTTTTAACAGTCAATTCTTCAAATTATTGTACTTTGGAAAAAAATATAGATGTATGATTATCATGCAGTACATATTAGTATTTCTAATTTTGAATTTTTTTCTCCTTATATTGGTATTTGATCTATCTTTAAAATCATATTTTAGTGCTATATAACTAAGAGTCAACTAATAAAGGATGAGTTGATGATGACACCGCAGCCACTACTCAATCACTGCAATATTCCAAAAAATAGAAACCAATATCTTGAAAAGAAAAACTGTCAGCTTTCACAGTGAACTATCCATCAAAATTCTAAAAATACGGCAATATAATTATAACTGTGGACTCTACTGCATCACTATCATATAAGGGGCAAAAAAAGATGCTAATGGAAAGCTTTGATCTAGTTTATTTCCTTCCGTCCTATAATATTTTCGCTACTAATTTTAGATATATGATTAATAATATAATAGGTACTTCCAGCAAACTAGCATAGCATCTTATAAAAATGATAAGAATATGAATGATAAGAATTAAACTTTATGTTCTATTTAAAGACAACTTTATTTCTATAATTTTATTTTATACTAATATATTCAAGAGAAATGTGATACTTAAAACTAACAATCTTCTTGCTATTAGTCAAAGTTCTTTTTTATGGTATATTTCAAATCTTTCTTTTAAGCCTTTTCATTATTTGTAATTTTTAAAAATTTGGGAGTTACTACAAATTATAACAATCAGACAATAAAAATACAATATATATATACTTAAAAAACTATATTGTTTAAGTTATATTATTAAAATGTTTCAAAATTTAATAATGCAAGTTTCAAAAAATGCAATATTTACAGTATATAAATGAAAATATAATATCTATAAGGTATATCAATAACTAGGATTTTTTATAGATTACAGTAATATAAACTGTTTGTTAAAATTATCGTTTCTTTAAAATTCAAATTAAAATATTTTAGGCCATGTGCTTAATTTACAGTATAAAAATAAATAGGCCAAAAGAAAAATGTAAGCATTGCTAAGATTTGCTTTTTTTTCAATGCTATCTTATACTTTCTACCCAACAAAAGCTTATCATCTAAGCAAGTTGAACATGACAGTTATGGAATCTATTTCTTATATTTTAAAAATGAGTATTAATAATAAAGTCTACTGCTTTTCATGAAAACCTGTTATATTCATTTTCATAAATGACACAGCTGTTCAAGCTGTGCAACTTTCTCATATCCTTCATATTTTTAGAAATCAAATATAATATCAATCATGTCACTTATATATTCTTTTCAAGGAAGCTGTATTTTTATTTTATTAATTCATTAACAATATTTTTATAACAATTACTAAAGAATCGTGATAGCATTCTGACAAAAGTATTTTATAAAAAGTGATATTATAAACATGTTTACAGTAAAACTGTCTTTCCTATTTTGTAAATAAAATTCACTAAGTAATAAAATCCAATAACAGAATAAAAAATTAAATCATCTGGAGAAGGGTAAGGGTTGCATGTGTGAATATATTTCACATGTTTATTGATGAACATATATTATTTCAAAGATCTCACAGTAAAACTATTATTGTCAAACAGAAGAAAGGAAATACAAAATTACAAAGAGTAATAGTAAAAGTTAAATAGTATTTATATAATCACAGTATGATGAAATTAATATTTACTTTTTGAAACATATAAGAAATTTAAATATCTCAAGGCATCTTTAGAGGGACAAAATTCATCTGGGATTTTTTGGAAGAATAAGCATAATACTAAATAAATAGATACTTACTTTTAATATACTATAGTACACTGTAAAACAGGTATGTACTCAAATGCAAACACAGGGCAAATCAAGGTCAAACTTTATATTAATTGAAAAAAATTACATGATTATGGATGTTTATTTTAATGATTGTTTATCTTTTAAAATGCTTATTTTAAAATTGGTGCAAAGAAAGAAAGTTGTTTATCCTAACATTTCAACTTTTTTTTACAACCATCTATACCAGAATACAAGACATTTTTAAGTTTTTTGTAAGTGTATAAAACATCAAACAATAAATACTTTTAATCATGAAAATAATTACAAATCCAAAATTCCTTATTAATTTTAAGACAAGAAATCAATTTAATTTGTGCTCTTTTGATACAGTTAAGTTTTTATTCGGATTTGATAAATGATTCAATCAATTTCAAATAAATTACTATAAAAAAATTATTACAGGGAAAGTTTTTAAATTCACGTTTAAGGCTTAAAATTTCCTTTCATAGTCCAACAGTAAAAAATTTTCTTGTTAGACCCCACTTGATTTAATTGATCGCGATTATGATTTAGGTTATATATTATATATATATTATTTTCAGTACTTAAACTTCGATTTCATTTTTCCAATCTTCATAATTAAGACAAAAACTGAAATGATATTAAATGCTTTAGTATTTTCATACTCTAAAAAACAATTACCGCCGGTACAATAGACTAGTTATTCATTTTTGAAAGGATAAAAATGAACGTACAAAACACCATGTTAGTAAATAGGGATAAATTTATCCTATTCATTACATAAGCATGGCAGTAATTTTCTAAGCGCTTGCATCATTTTAAAACAAATATTTAAAAAAATATCAAACAAAATGGTACAAACAATTGATGCCAAATCTTACCAGGCATCTCGAACTTTTCTAGTTTCTGGGCAGGCACAGCAAGGTTTCAATTTTTTGGGTTCTTCATTTTCTTTTTGCATCCTTCTCTCACGCTCGTTCTCCATAACAGAGTAGAGTATTAAATTATCTTGAAAAAACATATCACAAATAAAATTCGGGCGTTAGGTGTCGCAAGATGCAACAAAAAGGACTGCCTTATTCTGTCTGTTTCAATGCGCGCGTAATACAAGTGATGAGTAATATTCGAATTCTACTGAATCGTTCAACATGTTCTTCAGTTCTAGACAACAGAGAACTACGCGAGTTCGGCAACGGCAACGTCGTAATGTTTCGGAGTTCCGCGATGTGACAAAGTGGTCACGAGCACCTCCACATCATAATTTGGAATATTTACTTTAATTTGTTAATTTAGGGAAAAGTTAAATTTAATTGAACTAGTTAGGACGAGCGCAATAAAGCTCTAACGTCATGAAATTTGGTATTTAATTTTGTATTTATAAAGTTTATGGAATAATTAATGAAATAAAATAATAAGATATATTATTTATGGGGTAATAAGAGATTTTAATGGATTTACGTTGCACGTGCCTTTTACAATGGGGACTGACTTTTAAATGGACTGATTATAAAAATTTCAGAAAATTAAATACGCGTGTAGCACATCGTAGCTATCTTGGGCCTAAACAGTAATAATTTTGAGAATTTTAAGCCTCCAGATTGGCAACTGAGTTAAGAGGTCCTCAGCTTTTTTACGGCTGGGAAATAAATATAGACATTGTTTATTGCAGCTCTAGGTCTTTTCCTATTGCTGGTAATGCAGGATCATATGCAGGTAAATTGAGTAACTCGTTGCGAATCTGGGGTTTTTTCAAAGAACTTAATTGACGTTCTTTTAATAAATTCCGAAACAGGTTCAATTTTGAGGTCGTTATGAATAATTTTTCCTCTGACATACCAGGGTGCGTTGACAGTTTTCCTCAGTTGTCGGTTCTGAAAAACTTGCAACCTCTTTATGTTTGTTGCTGATGTCGCCCCCTCATAATAGTGTAATTATCGCTTATTTGGCTCAAACCTTGCAGCTTTCATTACTTTTATTAAAGATACGAGTGAATTTCAACACGATCTAATTTGTATTAAAATAATTGTATTCTCTAAATATTTCCGTTTAATGAGAAATAGAAAACTGTATCAATCGTGAAAAACGAAGATGTATTTCTACTCTACGAAATTAGTAATAGAAGTAACTAATGTTGTTTATGTACAGAAATATAAAAATGATATGAACGTAATTGCTACATATATGATGCAGCAATTAAATACTTCTTATTTTTCTGTGACTTTCGTGCCATTATAAGATAATGTTGCAGCCATGGAAATTTTTATCTGAATGTTTGTTAATTTCCTATCAACTACATATGGGGGGGAGATGATTAGTTAGTGCTCCGAAATGTATAAATATGTAAGCATTAACAAAATATATTTCGTAGGTAATTTTTTTTAAGTTATGTCAAAATAATATTAGGAAGATTATTATATTTTTAATAAAGTGCAATTTATATATATTTTTTTAAATTTAGGTTTCAGGATTTAATCTTTTTTGCTGTATGTGTGTCCCAGGTTAATTTTACATGTAAACAGTAAAAAAAAAGGGTGGGGGAGATTAATGTACATATTTCATTTATATATTTCAGAGTAATAAACAGTATTAAGAAATTCAATGCATTTTCCAAAACTTTTATTAAGTATTCCAAAATTGTTATTAAGAATTGTTAAATTGTTAAGACATGTTAAAAAGAATTGTTTTAATATGTCTTAATAAAAATTTCAATATTTATTTTAATATTAAATTTTAATATTTATTTTTCAATAACTAAAGTCAGATATCCCCAACTCCTTTAGTATTTGTGAGTTAAATATATTAGTTAAGTTCTAACAATATTTTTAAATATTTTTCTATTTTCTCAAGCAAATACAATTTGAATTTTGTCTACAGCAAATAATGTCTTCCTTCCTTCAACAATGAAAACAATTTAATAAAATTACAAAAAATCACATAACATGTCAAATCACTGCTAAGTACTTTGAAATGAAAAATAACATTTTTATTCTTTTGGGAATTTTTTTAAAAAAACTTTTCTATAGGAAATTTTTTTTAACATTTCACAATTTATTAATCTCAGTTGGAGCAATAGTACATACTAACTATAAAAGCAAAATAGATTTAGCAGAGTTTTAACTGTTCACTCTGTTCACATAAATTGTTTTATTGAAAAAATATATACTGACTTTAAACACAAATCTTCTAAATATTTATGGTCTATTTTTGCCTCCTTTGTGAACTATACTTATGGGGCATATCTAAAAACCTCAAAATGAAAAACTTATTTAGGACAAGATCTCATTTTACAAATAAATTAAAACATTAATTATAATTTGAAGACTTTTGTGCCTATTTACGTTTTTAAAAATTATTTTTTTGATGTCTCTCAGTGAAAATAATTCATATGTATAAAATGTTGACAGTAGACTTACTTTTCAACTCATAATAATAGCATAACACTGTTTATTTTCACAATTCTTAGAATGAAAAATTTTGTGTATTAGATATATATTTTTCCAAACAATTTTTCTCTTTTTGTTTGTTGATATAGAAATACAAGTTTACAGAAAATAGAAAAAAAAAACTATAAATACTTAATATATTTTTTTCTATATAATTGAAAAAAAATTTTTTTCCTTATATTTGAAAAATTTATTATTCTTGATATTCCAATATAAAATGTTCTTATCATTTTTAAGTTGACACACTGTGTTAAATCCCTTCTTCACTTCACTTTACATTCTTTGGCATGACTAGCTCATTTAATTATAAAGATAAAAAAAGAATTAAAAAAACTTCTCACCAATTACATTAAATAGATGTTTAATCATAAATATCTAATGTTTTTTTTTTATTTTAAGGAAGATGAAAGTAATTTGAGGCTATGTGCTTCCCAGTGCCCCTTCTCCATCCTTAGGAAATAAATTTTCAACTTCTATTTTTTATGATTAAAAAAAAAAATCATAAATCAGTCTTTTTTTTGTTTGTTTGTTTCTTCTATACACTGTTTAAGACCATCTACTTTGAAAATAACTTATTTAAGAAATTTTGAGTGAAGAATGACTTCAATGCATAGGAGTAAATTTTAGAACGCACATACAAAGAATAACTTCAATTTCCACCAAATAACAGCTGCAGTTTGATTTTATGAAAATTTTGATTGATATATGCAAAGACATATAACATAAAAAAAAATGCAGGACACTTTGGCTTCAAAGATATGTTTTATTCTTCTTCTGAAAATGCTTCGATGCACAACACAGCAATTTGTAATTACTTTTTTCATCTCCATTAATTTTTATTATATATAAAAAATAAATTGAAAAATATTTAACATAGAACAGTTTTATGAAATAAGTGCTATTTAATACAATAATAGCATTAAAATTTTATATCATATTAATACTAATTATTTTAACACCATACAAATCCTGTTAGAAAGTTCTAGTACATTTTTAAAGTATCTGCAAAAAAATAAAAAACAATTAACAGACATATTTTTGAAGCATGATAGTAATAAAATAAGTATAAATTAGCTAGAATTATAAATTAATTTGGAAGAGATACATTTTTTTTCAACACAATGTGCCAAACTATGCTTTGTTTTTGGATGTTTTTTAGGTAACTCAGTGAAAATTCCATATGCATGTTCTTTTAAGGTAGATGGTAATGCTTGCTTAACTGGTCTCCCACCAACTTGACTTTTCCTTCCACAATAAACTGATTTTCTTCTTGCAATTGCAGTAGGTTGGACAGATATTTGATATTTCTGCTGCACTTCAAAGCTCTTCTTGAGTAGTTAACATTTCTAAGATGAGGGAAAAATCAAAGAAGAAATCTAAGTAAATTTCTTCCAACTTTCATCATACAACTGAAGAGTTTAATGCAAGAAAATCCTATGTGACATTTTAATGAATTAAAGAAATTTAGCTTTAGAATGTGTAAAAATACGAGAAGGCCACTTACAAAACCCTTTTACATATAGAAACTATCTTATTAAAGTTTCTATAGAATATATCCTATCATATTATAAAAGATGAATGCATAAGTTTTCAAACTGCCATTTGACACTTTCTTCCACTACACTCTTTAAATGTGGTGTAAAAAATGATAAGTTATTGGTATTAATCCGTAGAATATAGTATTAACTATACTTTAGAGAACATTAAAATAAAATTAATAGAAACCCATACACATTTTAGCTAAAATTTTAACAGTATATTTTTAGATTCTTGTACTGAATGTGTATCATAACAAATTCATCACTCTTTCAGTTTCACTTTTTACAGCAATAAAAATTAAAAGACAAACAATTAAGAAATCTAAAGCTAAACAGACTTCAAAACTGGATTTTAAAAAGTTCAGTCATTAAAAATAAAAATTTTAATTTGCTACAATATAATATAAACTTTAAACTGTCACATATTAAATCTTATTTTCTGTCTTGTGAATTTCCGAATGTAAACTTAACAAGCCTACAAAAATAAATTAAAAAAAAGTACCTTCCAAAGTTATGCAAGGCAGACATTAAACTAGTTTCTGTTTTTCTAAACTTGTTTACATTCTTCACCATTTTTTTATTGTTGGCTTAAAAACATCAAGATTATTTTTGCACCCAGATTGAATCTAATTAATTATATCATTAATTTTTTTTAAGTAATCATCGCCATTATCTGTTTCACTGTCTGAGTTTTGATAAGTAACTGCAATGGGCCACGGATTATTGTTAATAACTGGTAGAACCATGTTGTTATCATTGCAAGGCTGTGAAAATATGTCATTTGAAGAATGAGGAAGTGTATTACTATCAGATTGCGAAAGTATATCATAGGATGAATGTGGAAGTTTTGTAGAAAAAAATTATGGATGTAGAGAATCATTAGATTGAGAAAGAGGAAAAGCTGCATTGTGTGAGGGGTTAAAACTTAAAGATAGCAAGAGGGTACTATTTGGATCCAATTTTTTCCCAGTAGCCATTTCATACATTAACATTTCCTACTTTCTAGTGAATAGACAAATGTTAATTGTTTATTTTGCTTCAGAATCACAGCACTTAAATGCTTGCAAAGCTTTCCATTCATAACAACAAAACAAATGCAAATGGATCTTTCCAAATCAACAAAATAATGATCAATTTCAAAATAAGTGTTCTCCTTATTTAGTGATCTGATGTTCCGAATCCCTTTATCATCAGGCAAAATCTTTTTTACTAGTTCTTTGAAAGAATATCCAAAACTAAAATCTAAATATCTACAGCCTAGATACTTCTCAAACTTTGTGACGATGAAGTCCAATAATTGAACTAAGCTAAATGCTTTCACCGGTCTAAGTATGGTATTAGAAGCTTTAATACAATGTCTATAGAATAGATAACCAGTGAAGTATGTCACAATATATACTAATTACCTGTCATGTATCAATTTAGTTAAAAGTTATGAAAATATAAATATTCTTCATGTATAGATTATATACATTATCTAAAATATTTTATGTTTAAATTCATAGGCATAAAATAAAAATCTATATTTGTAAGCTATTAAAATAATTAAGAATCTCTTTTTAGTTTGAAATTTCATTTTACACTTAAGATATGAAATATTAGATAATACTGGATTATGAAACTATTGAAGCTTGCTGTAAAGGAAATACATAAAAATTTAAAACTTAAAAAAAAAAAGACAAATTTAAGGGCAATTTTTATCTCTGAGCAATTCTTAAAAAGTTAAACTATGGAAATTTTGTTTCTGCATTGTAAGAAATTGCAAAAATATGAATCTTTTCTTTTTATATATATTGTTACGAAATTTTCTTTACCGGGGTTCGTTTGGATAGTGGAAGTGATATGGTGTGGAGAACGCTCAAATCAGCAGGCAGAAGTAGAATAAAAACAACGACGTTTATTTACACGAAGACACACAGGACAGCACAAAGCGACAACTATGTACAGCACAGAAGACGTTTATCTTCACCCGAGACGTGTAGCATACAACAGCACACACAGCAGCATACAACCAGAATCTACTGCAGACAGTACCGCACAGCTCAGTTCAGCACGAGCTTGACTCCGTCGCTGCTCACCTCCGCTCCGTCTTCGGACTTCTCCGACTCTCGCTCGGAATACTGACTTGACTTCTCTGGCAGGTGCAGCCCCTTATATAGGTCTCAGGAGGCGGGGCTAGAAGCCTCTCAACCAATCAGGAACGTTCTAGGCGTATCTCGGTTCCTACTGAACGGATCGGGAAGATTCTCGAAGTTTCGGGTATTATCTATTTTGGCGCCAAAGTCGCCAAGTTTGTCGCCAAGCTCTAGGACCTCCGACGCGCTAGTCCCATTCAGATGACTGTAAAACTTTCTTTCTATTGATGGAACCAACTATGCTGGGAAGCCGAATTGCAGGTTTGTAACATTGCTCCCCTCTTCAAGGACTGACGTCCCGGCAGTCCTACTTTAATCCAACAGCTGGCGTAGGCTTCCGTATGATGTTATGATGATGCTTTAGGCGACTCTCAAAGATGACATAATTTACTAATTTGTTGGCGACTGAAGATCCATCCAAACCTTCTGAATGATTTTGACCCGGACCTCTTCGTCGTTTCGGATTGTACATCCAGACCTGATTTCGTTCCTTAAAATGCAGAATGTCCCATGGAGCCAAACGCTGGATCGTAGTAGAGACCTCCGGAATGAATTCTTGCCAGGCTTTTCGGTTGGTCACTTTAAACTTCTTCCATCGAATCAATCGTATATCAGGATGATCCAACTGTGCCTTCTGAATTCCACTCGAAAGCCAGGTTTTCACATTCGTCGACAAAGCTTTCACGGGAATACGTCCACCTCTTCTTGGTCTATTCTCGACACTCGAGAATTGTCCGACGCCCTTCGCACTGGATCTTCCGAAGAGCGCATCCGTTTTTGCTGGAAGGGTCCTTCTGCGACGACGTAACATGTCGGGATGCACAGGAGATTCGTCGGCTCCCATTTGCATCACACTTCTATGCAGATCCACAACAAAGATGAATTCTTGAAGAAAGTTGAGATCGTGACTACAGGGATCAGTGATTCCAGCCACGTAGTCTTCTTCCGTGTCACTATGCAAGGAGATACCAAGAGGCTTGCCGAGAGGTAGTCCCTTTAATCTATGGGAGGAATCCAATCCAAACAGGGTCGCATCAACTCTTGCATCCACAGGCAACGAGCACGGGTCGCCACAAACAGACCCGTCCGAAGAAAGTCCATCTTCTCCATCCCCAAGTTCCTGCACTTTCGGTTCCACTTCAGGGGACTCATTCGGAGAAGACTGTTTCAGTTCCGCAATTATTTGACATTCTCCCTGTTCGCTCCTCTCCTTATTGAACTTCGGTTCATTCTCCGGATGGCTAAGTTCCTTTTCAGTGACACCGGTCTCCATTCGGTCTTCAGTCTTTTCTTCCACTTGGCTCTCGCTGCTTCCTTCAATTTCTTCTGTGATAACTTGGATGTCTTCAGTTTTGTTAACTTTAACTTCTTCAACGCCTTTCTTTGATTCACTCTTCATGTCTTAGTTTAAGGTTTTCATTTCTTCCGTAAAGGCTTTCATTTTTCGCAAAAGTTTCTCTTGTCCTTGCTTCATCTCCTGCTCCATTCTTTCTTGTCTTTTCTCCATTCTTTCTCGTCCTTGCTTCATCTCATCTTGTCCTTGCTTCATTAAATGCTCCATTCTTTCTTGTCTTTTCTCCATTCTTTCTCGTCCTTGCTTCATCTCATCTTGTCCTTGCTTCATTAAATGCTCCATTCTTTCTTGTCTTTTCTTCATTCTTTCTTGTCCAGCTTCCATAGACTTCTTCATCTCAGCCAACAGAGCCAGTAACTCACCATTACCGCTATCAGCCATTTTTCCTTGAGATCTCGTCAGCACCATACACTATTAACCACTATCCCACTTCTGACACCAAATGTTACGAAATTTTCTTTACCGGGGTTCGTTTGGATAGTGGAAGTGATATGGTGTGGAGAACGCTCAAATCAGCAAGCAGAAGTAGAATAAAAACAACGACGTTTATTTACACGAAGACACACAGGACAGCACAAAGCGACAACTATATACAGCACAGAAGACGATTATCTTCAGCCGAGACGTGTAGCATACACAGCAGCATACAACCAAAATCTACTGCAGACAGTAGCGCACAGCTCAGTTCAACACTAGCTTGCCTCAGTCGCTTCCGACCCCTCCGTCTTCTACTCTGGCTCGGATTACTGACTTGACTTCGCTGCTCTCGAACTCGGACTACTGGCTTTTCCGCTCCGTCTTCGGACTACTCCGTCGTCTCCGACCACTGGCTTCGTCGTCTCCTTGGCAGCGGCGGTCGCTTCCTTTTATAGGTCTCAGGAGGCGGGGATAGAAGCCTCTCAACCAATCAGGAACGTTCGAGGCGTATCTCGGTTCCTACTGGACGGATCGGGAAGATTCTCGAAGTTTCGGGTATTATCTGTTTTGGCGCCAAAGTCGCCAAATTCGTCGCCAAATGGTCGCCAAGCTCTAGGACCTCCGACGCACTAGTCCCATTCAGATGACTGTAAAACTTTCTTTCTATTGATGGAACCAACTATGCTGGGAAGCCAAATTGCAGGTTTGTAACAATATATATATATATATATATATATATATATATATACAATACAGTTCAAAAGCCAGTATTCACCACTGTACATCAAGTATTTGCCATCTGTTTCTCCATAAATACTGTCTATGTTTCATATATTATTATATATATTATTTTTTATTATTGTTAATCAAATTTAAATAATTAAAACTTATCTTTGAATAGTAATTTTAAGAACTGCCGGACATCCAATATTTTTACATTCATTCATATATTTTGATAACAGTAAAAATAGTTTTTATGTAATTATCAATAATGAGAGCACTAAGTGTTGATGAATTCCAGTAGAGGAAATACCTCTTATACTCACTACTTTACATCATTTGTCTGCTATCTCTTTCTCGATACATACCATCAACGTTTCATATTTTAGAATGTCAATTTATAAGTGAAGTTGTAGCAGTTGCATTACTCTTATCTTCTCTTTTGGATACTAGATGGCGATGCCTGATTAGGCCATCCCATATGTCATCCCATAATGCATTGCAATTGTAATTAGAATGAGATGTGATGCTGAACTGTGAAGCGACGCACATGAATGTCTTGCCTTTGTGTTAGTGTATGTTTAAGTGTGTGAATGTGATTATTAAAGAAATGTTTCCAACAACATTCATCCTGTTGCTTCCTGCACAGATCATAATAATCTACATACCACCACAAAGTAGATTTTCTTTACTGCCAAAAAGTAAAAATTTTATTTAAATTTAGACTCCTTTTTTTTATAAAATTATATTTATTTTCAGAAAAACATAGATGATTTTTAATATAATATTTAAATTGAAAAAAATCAACAAGAGAAATAGTTTGATTTTCAATACAATTATTTTGAATCTCTCTTGATTTAATATGTCTCCTCTTGTGTTATTTTACATGCATATTCCATGTGAATCGAAATTATTTATATACCATTTAATTTCACTTAAATATCTTAATAAATATAGCACATTCGCAGATAGACATCTTACGGTAATAATTTTAATATGAAATTAGAAAATAAATCTCTTTTTGAGTAATTTTATTTTACAAGCATATTCAGTAAGAATCGTAATAATTTCTATACCGTTTAACGTCATCTACATATCTTAGTAAATATAGTGTATTTGCTTAAAGATATTTTATGGTAATAATTTTAACATGAAAATTGAATAATAAATTGGCCGAACATTTTAAATTAAGGCTTGATTTTCAAGTCACTGAAAAATTGCTACCTGTGCTAATTCTTTATTTATAAGACCAGAAATACGAAAAATATCTCTATTCTCATCAATCTCAATTATTTTATACTTGTATTTCTCTGGAAGATTTAATTTCTCCATTTTGAAAAAGAGCAGATAAAAAAAGTACGCAGAAATTAAACAGCACATAGGGTTGCAGCAGCTACAGCGTAGAAAGTCGGAACGAAATAAATCGACCAATACAATTTGCGAACTAGCGAGAACTACAACTAGCACTCCAGTGATGGCGTTCTACTGAGATCGAATAGACAGATTAAAAATTCTTGTAAGGAAATTTGCTGGCTTTATTCGAAAAGAAAATAAGTAAATAATTGAAAATAAATATGCAGGTACATTTTTGTTCTTTAACTGTATCATGAGATATTTATTGGATGGGAGTTTTTAAAAAAAAAAAACATATAACCAAATTTTTACGTTGATATTTGTTTTCTGATAAAATCTTTATTTCACTTTAAGAATAGGCGTGCAGAAATATAATTTTTGTTTTCTTTTGCACAAAATTTTAACATTTTATTATAATTGGAATCTAAGTCAATAGTATATTTATTTATTTGGCATGCAGCTTGCTTCTTTAGACTAGCGGCAATAAATGTAAGCTTTCGCAACATGAAATGCAAATATGTTTTTGAATGTTTTGTTTTAGCTATATCCATCTCTATTTGTATATCAAAACATCCCTTTAAAGTGACGTGTGTTTGTATGTTTGTCAAAAGTGGAATCGCGAGTGTATTAAAGAATCTATAACTTTTGGATATTATAGTATCTAAAAGATAAAAAGTTCCCCAGAATTTTTTAAGAACTTGGTAAAGTAATGCTTAGGACGTTTCAATCCATTTAAAGTTTAAATGACGTTAACTAACTCGGATGTTTTAATTGGTATTACTTTGCTTGTATGTGTACCAATACAACTATTTATAGTTCAAAATTGGGGTAGTTCAGAATCCGCCCGATCATATGCTTTAAACAAGTTAGTTCTTAGTTTAATTTTGCTAGATATCATTGTATAAACCATTATAACTCATGCTGTAATAATTGCATTTTTTTATTTGCTTTCATAAACAAATTATTTGCTGAATTTTTAATTTTTCTATAATAAACTAATTGAAATTTTCCTTAAAATATTATAATATCATGTATTGTGCGAATTTTTATTGTAATTTTAAGTTATTAAATTTATTTTCCATTTCGTTCCAAATTATCATTTTCGCTTGAAAAAATATCGGATAGAGAGAAATTTCTTGTTTTGTAATATATGCAAAGTTATTTTAATCTTTATCTTGAATAATATCTGTAAACTTCGATTAGCTCATGAAAATAAATATACTTTTAACATTTATAAAATTATAATTCCAATAAATAATTTTTATGAAAATAATAAAAGTATAATTGCAATAGGGATTTTTTTTTGTATATTTATTGAAAAAAAATAACATTAGACATGATTCCACTTAAAAAATTTACATAATAATGCATCATCAAAAATGAGAACTTGTAAAAGACTTGTTACTAATAAAGAATTTGCCAGCATGAGTCAGGTGATTAATTTCAGGTTTACTTTTTTATAAAGTGCTTGAAAGTGTTAAAATATACTATGTAAAAAATGAAACATGATTGAATAATGCACTAGTACAACTACATAATATTTGGTTTAAAAAATGACTCATGATTTTTTTTGAAAATATTTGTTTCTCAAAATATATTTTGTAGTTGATTCCTAACTGCAAATCTTTGCCCAAATGATGTCTTTATAAAAAGATTTCTCAGTATGAAATACTTACTTCAGATTTTTAAATCACCTGACAAAATTGCAAGACATCTCATGGAACTCCTGGAAAAGTTGGCTGATCACATTTCTGGGCATGGATTACATGTTTCCGACAGTCATGACTGAGAGAGATCCAGATGAAGGTGAATCTCCTGCGATAGAAGTTATGCGCTACAAGCATAAGCATGGATACTTTAGTTGTAAGTACTTTATTACAATGTTTTATTTTGGGATATTTTTTTTTCAATTTTTATTTTTAATCGTTCAATGTAATATTTGATAAAGAAGAACAAAAGTATACTTTGATATTTTCTTTTTGAATGGAAATTTAATTTTGAATTTTTTTTCCCCCATATGCTTGCATTTTTTAGAATTGATGTCAGTGAGTGGATATAACAAGCTATTTGTTTAACAAAAATAATTCTTCTGATACCACTTTTACTGAAGAAAAATCCATTATTGAATTTTTTTTTTTAGTTAGCTATAAATTGTAAGTATTTTACAAATGTTTAATAATAAGCTGAAAATGATTCATTAAAAAACTATTTTGAAAAAATCAATTCAATAGTTTTGGTACTATGAAATTCAATCTGTTTGTCTGTACAATCTCTGTATAAATGTTTACACATTGAGTGCATTCTGTATAAATCATTTTTTTTTTATTGACTTAATAAGCAAAAACAGTAAAGAGATGTATGATGAAATATAACTATATATAATTATTTCATTAATGTTTCAATTATTACTTATTCCATGATTATTGTTTTTATCACAGGAAATGCATAAAATATATGGATTTTTTTAAAAATTTATATAGGTATTAAATTAATTTTCATTTCTGTTTCATTCAATTTTTAAAAATTGTAATTATTTAAGTAATCAGATTGAACCAGTATGTAGTTGCAAATAATCATTTAAGCGTTAAATGAAAAAGAAAAAAATATAAAGCTTTGTAGTGACCTTGTGCTGTGCGATTACAATATTTATGTTATACAGGAATAAGGTATATACATAACTTTCTCGTCATTGGCAACCTAAAGATTTTAGAATTAATGTATATGCTTAGAGATATTATAAATATAAGAAAGATATAATTTCTTTTCAAAAGATAATTTTGTGAAATGATAAAATAAGTTTGAATAATTTTTATATATTATGATTGAGCTGGATTATGCTTATCATTAAATTTTTTTATATCAACTAATTTTAGCAACAACTATTATAGAATTAAAGCTATGTTCATGAAAGGATTTAATATTGATAATATTAAATCCTTTCAGTTAATATTCTGTGTTGTTATTATTATTATTATTATTTTTCAGTTTCACCTGAACCTAGAAATAGTCGTCCTCCTAATGTTATGTTTCGTGTGGGCCAAGTAGTAATGCATAAAAAATGGAAGTACAGAGGTGTGATTGTAGGCTGGGATGAAGTTGCAAAGGTGATTTTTATTTTGAATATTGTAACAATTATGTGTTAACAAAGGCTTTAGTTTTTATATTACATTTAGTGAGTTCCCAAAATACACACATATTGATATAAAATTATATATTTTAATTTGTTTTCCTTTTATATAACAAGATCAAACAGACTTTCAAAGTTAAATTTCTGTGATAAATTTTAGTATTGACTTTCGTGATGACCAAAATAACACATATATGTTTATTTGCTGTTTGAATTAGTAATTTTATTGATGGAATGGATGACTTTCTTACTGTTTTTTAAATAATTCAGTATTCTAAAAAAGAGAGATTCTATTTAAATTAAGTTGAAAGTAAAGATGTGCTTTCATTTATAAGAATTTAATATGAATTTTTACTATTTTAATGTTATGGAATTTGCAAATAAAAAAAATGCAAAATTAACATTTAGAGTGACAGAATAGTAATTAATTCATATATGTTGCACAATATGAAGAAAGAGTTGTTTAAGAAATGTTAAAACCTTTTGTTTTAATTTCTTAAGCATTATTTTTAATTTATTTTTTAAAAAATTTAAGCATTATTGCAGCAGAATATTTTTTCAAATCTCTGAGCAGTAAGTGCTTCGTCAGAGTATGATTAAGAATTAATCCCGTGACTATAAACTATTACTATATTTGTTAGCCTCAAAAAATATGTGAAAAAAATCTTCTGTATTCAGTTTGTCTTGAAACAAAATCTTATTTATAATTACTCCAGAGTTTCAAAAGGAGAAAGTGGGTAGAATGTGATATATATGTTTGTCTTTTTACTTGCATGTGTAGAATCAGAATTGAATGTGAATATAGTGTTATGATGATTTTGATTTCCCAATTAAATTTAGCTTCAAGTGCTTGTTAGAGAAGAAGCAAGATATTGAAGTCTAGTATTGCTTGATTCTTAAGATGTGGGAAGATTTCTTGATATTTCCATCTCTTACCTTGCTAGACTACAAGAATTGAACAAATGCTCTCAAATTAGTTTCATAATTGGTTAAACTAAGAAATGCAGCAAAATCTATAGAACTCAACAATATCTGAGATTTGTGCTATTATATCATTATAGTTTGTTCTATTGCTGTTGATTTTGAATTCTATAAGCATGCTTTTTTTACATTTTTGAATATATGAATTTTTCCTCTGAATTAAATTATTTTAATCAAAGGAACCTCTTTTATCATTTGTATCTATTTTCACAAATGAAAATTGGGATATGAATCTGACACTAATGAGTGGGTTTTAAGTACCAAAAAACTAATCATCAATTTTATTAATTTTCAGATAGATAGATATATTATTGTTGAAGCTCCAAAATTAATTTAAATAAATATAAAATTATATATTTTTATTAAAAGTTATACATTTTTTTAACAAATCAGAATACTGTTCATAGTTTGCATGAGAGTATTACTTTGAACTCAAGGATTCCTATGTGAAACCATTTTTTTTTTTTTTCTTCTTCTGTCGAATACGTATTATAGAACATTGCAGAAAAACTTTAAAGCTTTAAAATACTTCTGATATAAAATTAATCACTTATTAATAACCATTGCACATATTTTTATTTCATGCTTAATTGTAATTTTTTTAATTTCAGGCACCTCCTGAATGGCTAGATGAGATGCATGGAAAAAATAACAAAGTAATTCTTCTTTTTCTTTCTTTCATTTACCCGAATTTTATAGCTATTTTTGTTTGCAAATATTCATCAGTTGATGCTTTTCTTTTGTCAGGAATGGCGAAATATGCCAAATTATTCTATCCTGGTTGATACAAGAGACAGGTTAAGCCCTCAATTGACATATGTACCACAAGTAAATATTGACCTCGTAAAGAATACAAAAGTAAATTCTTATTTATTACTATTAATTCAAATGTTTAAAATTCATATATATATATATAATATGTATTTGTAATGTATACTAGATCTATTATTCACTAAGCAGCAATATCTTAATAATAGTATGATTGTGAGATCAAATTTTTAATCTCATTGATATTTAATCTCAAATAATATACTGCCACTTGCATTGCACAATATCATATATTGAAATTCATTTAGTTGAAATCTATTAGTTGGCATCATTTATTAGACTAATATTTTGGCAACTTTTTTGAGTCTTTGGCTCTTTACCATGGTTAATAGTATAGTACTCACGGTTTAAATATTCCTTGAAGTATTTTTCGTTTGATACAATTAAAGTTTTCTGTAGATGCAATTTATTTTTCTGCATACTACTTATATATTACATGCTTTTATTTCACTTGGTTATTATTGTTTGGTCAACTTGAGTAAATATCAATATTTAGTAAGTATACAAATTGTTTCAAATTACATCTCTATTAAAAATTATAAGGTTTGAGATCAAGAAACAAAAATTGCTTAATCACATTCATATACAAATATTTTTTTTTATAATTGATAAAACTATTGTGACTGGTCAAATTATAAATGATCTAAAGAATAAAACAAATCTAACTATTAGTAAATTGTTTCATATTAGAAGATTCATTAAATGTTAGTTAATTATGTTAATTATGTATGAGTTCCTTTTTGATACTTTTTTTTTTTTTTTTGCTATTATGCTGCCTAAATTCAAACTACAAAAGCATTTTTAATTATATTGGTAAAAAAAAAAAAATGTGAATTTTTAATAAATTGGTAATTTCTGTTGTCTAAATAGTATGTAAACTAAGTGGTGTTACAATAAGTCCATTATTTTCTTTATAATTGAGTTCTTAACATATGTGCCTTAATTATGACTGTGTAATTAAAATCAACTTATCACAGAATAGTTTAGTAATAAAATAGAATATCATAAAGCAGAGCTAGTAATAATTTTTTTTATACATTTAATAGCATATTTCTTTTACATTTAAAATTAATGCAGTTTATATTACTTCAAAAGTTTTAAGAAATCTTTTGTTTGTTTTTAGATCATGCATCCTCTTTTGGATGACCATTTTGAGAGTTTTGATGGTGCTCAGTATATTCCTAGACCTTGGCTGAAATCCTTATATCCTCAAGACTGAAACTAGACAATATGATCTTTTCTACACTATGATGATAATGTTTCTATACACTCACTCTAATATTTTTAAAAAATAACACTACTCATTTTTAAAAAATTTTCTACTTAAAACATTTGAAACTAAAATAATGATTTTGCTAAATGAGAATATTTCTCTCATCTAATTTGTATTTATTTTTGAGTTTAGATTAATGCAATACAAACACTTAGAAAGCTTTTTTAATAAGAAAATTGATATTCCAGAAAATGTAAATAAATATTGTATTTATCCATTATAGTATACTCATTTTGTTTTTGTTATATTATTAAATACATAATTTTCATAAAAATTTAGAAAAAACACAAATTTATTAAGTTTTTTAAATTCTCAGTCTTTTTATATAAAAAAAAATTGATTTTATGAGCAATAAATAAATACATGTATATTACATAATGTACTATTACTATAAAAAAAGTTCTCTTTCCACCTAAGAAATTGTGTTGTGGTATGTAAATGTAGCGTGTTTATTAGAATTCTGTATAAATTTTAAATAGTCTAATTATAGAGTGATATTTTTCTTATAACACTATTAATAAAAATGTGCTCCTTCAAAAAATATTCATTAAAAAATTTTGAATATAAAGCATGCATTCTGGATATTAGTAAAGATAGAACATTCATAATTTATGTTAAGAACTGCTTGAAAATTTCATAATGTAACTTAATATTAAATTTATAAAAGTTTAAGTGTTTAAAGAATTATATATTGTATTTAAAATCTGTCAATTTTTTAAAAAAAATTCTGCATGAATTTCAAATGCAATCATATTATTTCTCTAACTATTTTATGGTAGCATGTATATTAACATGATAAATACCGACACACAGTGCCTACAGATTTGTATCATAGTAGACTGATTTGAGATAAATGCTAAAAAATATTTTTAGAAAGGAAATATTCAAGAAAATAACTTCAAAAGTAATAATTCAACAAAAAATCATTTTGCCCATTTTTCTAAAAAGTTGGCTTCACTGACAAACATTCACATGCTTTTTGTTGATGATCACTAAGATATGATTGGTGTTTCAAGTTTAAAATATTATCATGCTACAATGTTTTCTATTAAAAATGTAAGCTATCTTCACAGAAAGAATCTGAATATATATAAATAATTTCTGATTATTAGTTATAGAATTACATGAAGTCAAATGGGAAAAATTGCTATCATTATATGTGAATCAAAACTTTACAAACAATCACTGTACGGTAACAATAGATGTCTTAAAGTTTCTGCTGTAAAGAAAGTTTTAAGATTTCTAACAATGAAACGGATCAATAAAAAATAAAATTAGGTAATTGAGAATAACTTCTCTAAAATCAAATATTCAGATCTTTAAGAATTGAATAATTGCTATACACATTATATATCAGTAAAATTATAAATTTCGTAAGCATATAAATTCTTACATTATACTGGGGATCTGTTTTATTCAAGAACAGAACAGAAAGTTCAAAGAAAAAGCTCTGAAAAAAAAAAATATCTGGATATTTTAAGATGAAAATATCTACTAAAAATGACCCTACAGGCCAGACTAATTGATCTGTAGCTACCAAATTTGATACCTATTTATATACCTTGGAAGATGGAAATGAGCATTGTGGAACATTCCTTTTTGAAATTTAATTAAAATTTAGATAAATTTGTCATGTTTTCATAACTTGCGAGAATATTATTACACAAAAATGAATTTTATTAAAAATTGGTTTTTGATGATACTAATTTAATAGTCATGTAAATTTTTCTTAAATTTTAGCAGTTTTTAAAAAATATATTTTTAACTTTCAACAATAGATTACTTTGTTGTCCTGAAATGCACATCGTGTTCATTGTTCCATCAAATATTTAACCACGTAATTTTCTACCATTGTTGAAAGAAATACAAGAATGATTCTATTTAATAGCTGTGTAACTTATAAGATGAATAAGAAAGTGAAGTTACAATATTATAAGAGTTAGAAGATAGACAAATTGGACTTTTACATTTTTAATAATGCTTATTATGTTATAGGAATGGTCTCCATTAGAACAAAACACATGCAAGACAATTAAAATAATGTAGTTTTAATATCTGGAAATTTGATACATTCCTGAAGGTATATCTAAGTGATTTAACTGAAATTAAATATAACCATTTCCCAATGAAGACTATAATATGCTTTACAGATGTAATAAATTTTAAATTTCCAATATTCAAAAAATGCCCTTAATTTATGGGCAAATTTTTTACAAATTTAAAAATTAATAGCTCAAATTAATATTAAATTGTTTTTTGAATAACTTCTTTAACAATTGCAAAAGGATCCAAAATCACATCAATAAAAAACATATAACTGGCTTTCACAATTGTAAAATGCTTTAAAATCTTACATTGTTTGGACTTTAATCTATTATAATTTTTTTGATTCAAAAATTTTAGATAAACCTTGTTTTGTAGCTGCACACAGGTTATTTTGGAATAGAATAGTTTGTGGGTTTAGAATAATGACTAAATAAAAAAACAGCACCAAATTTTTGAAAGAAAAGATTAGATACAATTATAGTGCTCAGAGTAAAGAATAAGTAGCCAAAACAATTGACTTTCTTTTAATAAAAATATCTCTTAGCACAAAATGCATACAGATCTTTATATACATTTAACATAAACAACAATACAAAGTTGAAACAAACAATAGAAATAAATGAGATTCTATTTTATGCTTTAAAATATAAAACAATTTTTTAATGAAAAATTGCACATGCAAATTTACGTCTGTTCCAACTGGGAAGAATAAAAATAGCTTCCATATAATCACTTCGTAAAAATGCATTCACAATAAATCATAATATTTTATTTAAATTTAATGTACACTAACAAAAAAAATTAATGCTGGAAGTCTTGGGAACAGACCTATTTAAGTAGCTAGTAAAGTAATTTTCAACATACGAATTTGTAAAATATTTAGGGAAATTTAAATGTTGATACAGAAAGCACATAGCATATTAAAATTATACATATGTAACACAAGATTTATTTAAAAAAAATTGCATTTCCAGTAAAGCTGCGCATATATTCAATCAATCTCTCTTTAATACTTAAATTTCCATCCAAATTCAAAAGCATGCTTTATTTGGATACTGCTTTGAAAATAATATAACCAGCAACTGATTGCTAACTGTTAAATTATATTCATTGCTAATATTAGTGTATCAATAATTTACGATTGAAATTTTCAGGGGGACAGGGATGCTTACTTTGAAATAAATAAGAGAAAACTTCCATAAAAGATATTCTTGAACAAATTAAAATAGTACATATGCCTCTCGTTTCTTTTGGTTTCTAAATGCATAAAATAAATCACCAGTTGAATACATTAAGGGTAAAATTTATATCAATTTGAATTTAATAATTATACTAGTAACATATATTTATGAATAACTACAACTATGGTTTATTAGGAAAATAAAAATTTAAAGATCTAAGGACTATATATATATATATATATATATATATTCAAACACATTCACAATTCCTTAAACAGAAATATTTGAACATATCTGTAATAAAATTTCTGCAATATAACTATATATAATATCCAAACATAGTATTAGTAGAAACATATTATGAACCAATCAGAGAATTATTGCATTGGTAATAACAAAAAGATGCTGAAGCAATATGAATTCAATAGTAATTTTAGAATAATCCATAACAAGTAAGTTTTTAAAATATAATAAAAAAAATTATTATTATAGATGTTTAAATCAAAAATAATCAAATTTCTGAATTGTTAGTTTTAACAGCTCACATTTATCTAAAAATAGATTCAATAAAAGAGTAACTATTTCCTAACAAATGAAATTTGATCGACATCTAATTATAATAAACAACATCCACTATAAAAATAGATACCATTGAAAATGTAAGAGTGGCTGCATTTTTTAAACAAAATATATTAGTTTATTAACATGATTCTTTTAAATTTATTCAAAAATTACTCCAGGGCAACTTTAATAATTAAATTTAATATAAATATGTAGGTCTATTTCATCAATATTTTATACCTAGTCTTTCCATAGCTTCACCTTTAATAGATGGAATGGAAAACAAATAAAATAACTGGATACAATTACAATCATTATAATTATATCCTGCAGCAGCTGCAGACTATAGCAATCTAAATCAACTGTTGCATGTTTATGTGTAAAAATTCATGCTGCAAATCAATTCTTAAATATTTCCCACTTTTTACATTTCATTTTTGTGATTCCCAATTTTATTATGATCCCAGAATTGAAAATGAAAATTAGGTTATAAATGAATGAAAAAGAGATCCAAATAAAGGCAATTATTCAGCTAGTTTTAACAAAATTTTGTTATCAAAGATGATTAACGTCCTTTTTATTATGATTATATTTACACATGCTAAAAATACTAAGGGTGAAAAAATGCACTAGAAAATTTGATGACCAGTATTGTTTTACATGATCTTATTCAGAATCATAATCCATAAATTAAGAAGGTTTGAAGTATATAATAAGTAAAATTCACAGTTTCCAAACATGTAATGATTTTCTAACAAATAACTAAAATAAAAATGCTCAAAACACACACGTTTTATAGTCTATTACAATTCAAATAGACAGTTATGAAAGCTTTTAAAAGCATGATTATATCATAAATTTGAAATAAGCTCAACACATCAGCTAAAACATAGAAAAACAAAAGTAGAGTAGATTATTCTGTGCAAAATGTAATAAAAAATTATCTTAAGCAATTTTTGATCATGGCGAAATTAAGATAACAATCAAAATGGAATTACACTGATTATGTCATTAAGCATTCAAAATATACAGTTACCTGTAGGCAAAATAGACAAGGCACCTGTTAAACACAGTCATGATTGCAAAAAAATAATTGTCAAGATTTAAATATAAATAATAGAATTCTATCATAAATACATCAAATCATATTCAAAAAGAGTAAAATCTTCTTTATAAATTTCGAATAGCTTTCTATGTAAATTTATTGACAAATTACGATAATAAGTCTGCATTACATCTTTTGTAGGTTGCTTTTTGTAACTTTGGACCCTCTCAGGGAATTTAACATACTTTGAAATACCAGTTTTTTTAAGTATGTAATTGGCATCATCTTCTAACGTTTCATACTTTCCAATAAAGTCATAGTCAACATGACATGGAAAACACAAATCAAATACTGGCCTCCAATGTTCATTAAATTGCTTTTTCCAGTCATTTACTTTAAGACTAACAATGTAGTTAATGAATTCTGCAAACTTAACATCATGCCCTTTTTCTAATGATTCTTTAGATGGCTTAATACGAAACTTTTTGATAATTTCCGTACCAAAACGCTTTCTGAAATAGTCTACATAACTGTCTTCAAATTTATTTCTATAAGCAGATAATATCCTTTCATATGGATGTCGTGCAAAAAAGAATTTCCAGTAGTCCCTGAGTTTTGTTTTGATTTCTTCAGGAGTGAACTGATTAAGTGTTTTGAACACATTTGCCTGATGAGTTTCATTACCAGCAATAGATAAAGGATCTTTGGCCTCAGAATTTCGAAGTGATAACAAAATACGCTTCCAATTCGTGCATGCTACCTAGAAAATATAAATTACAATGAAAAGAAATATATCTGAATCCATGAACTACAACAATACATTTAGATTTGAATAAATAAAATGGATTTAATTATAATCACCACTTAAAATACTTTTCCTCATTGTACCAAGATCACAGTGCAAAAAAGCTTTTTAAACCTTTGCTCAAAGTTTCTGAAAAATCTTAGATGGAATGCACTGTTATATTTTATTTTTTAAATCAACACAACCTTAACAAATGCTTCACAAACAATTCTAATCATTGTGCTTTCAAGAAACCAGGACAAAATAGAGAAGAAAAAAGCGTGAAACTAAAAACTTCATTCTTGAATGGAAAAAAATAATAATGTACTGAAAAAAGTATTACTAAAGTAGATGCTTTTTACAGAAAGAGTTGCACATTTATTGCTAAGAGTACACTAATATGGAAAATTTTGAAGTAAATTAAATCTAAATGTTTTTTCTCTAGTACATATATAATACAATTAAAAACAATACATTTTGATGTAATTTTATAAATGATAGATTTCAGATTACAGGACATCTTTATATTAAAGAAATCCTTTTTAATCTTGAGAATCCAGCTAGTAAGCAAAACAGAAGGGAGAAAAATCAGCATTGAGTATGCAATTTAATATTCAAAACTGATAGCCTATGAAGGAATAACATTTTATTAAATCGCTAAAAGTTTAGTTAGAAATTTCTGTAATATTTAAAATGCAAGTATTAAATATAAAGTTGTTTCATGACTATTCAATAAAAAGTTTGCATCACACCAAACAACAGGTAAATACAAGGAGAAAAAAAAAAAATAAAGAAAGCTAGTAGAATAAAAAAAAATTTCAAGTTGAAACTAAATATGAAAATTAAAAGCTTCTTTCCTGGTTTGAAAATTAATATATATAAAAAAATATTACATATGTTGATAAATTTATTCTTGCTAAAACAAAAATTGAATAAAATTATTGTTTGAAGAAACTTATAATGATCCAATGAAAAATCACTAAGTTTAAAGGTATTTATTTATAGATGATTCAATTGTCAAGATCACAGAGAAACATTTTTATTAACTGTTTACAGAAGACAAGAAATGCTCATTACCTTTGGTACAAAACAGTATATTAACTTGTGAGTATCATCAACTATAAAATGGTCCAAATATGAAGGTGAAATATCTTCAATAGTTTGATTTATCTTCAAAAATTGACATGTTTTGTCAACAAGTCTTTTTCTTCGCTTCTGTTCAATTTCAGCTTTATAAAACTAAATCAAAAAATAAAACTTGTTAAAATTTAATTGCAAATAATTTGAAATATAACAAATAACTAATTAAGCAAATAATAAATAACTCACGTCAGTTTTTGTTTCTTTAAGTTGGTTACTCAATTCATCTGTGAATAAAAAAATTATATCAAACAATGGAAATGAAACCATGCATAGATTACATATTTTCATACAAGAGATAGATTTTTAAAAGAATATTTAAAAATTGTATCTTGTATAAAATAAGCTAAAAACTGCGTGCAAATAAATCCTAATGAAATAAGCATATGCAGATTCTTTCTCATTAAAAATTTAAGTACACTTAATTAAATTATAAGTAAGACAGCAAAAATCATAAAAAAATGTTACATCTGCAATACAAATTGTAAAATTAATAAGGGAAATTATAATTACCTTGAAAACGCGATAATGCAATATAAAAAGGCGCTAATACAGCAACTATAATTAAAAACACATATAAACGATATCGAGTTATAGAAATCATACTACGAAAACGAATCATTTAAATAAAAATGAAGTCAACAAGCAGAAAATACACAGTTGTTCAACACATGTCAACAAACACACGCCAACATTTTGACAGAAATAAAAAATTTTTCATTCAAACCAGAGTTTGGTTGTTTTCATTTCCCTTCAGACACAATATTTTTGAAAAAATTGTGCATTCACATTTCAAACCTCTTTTAAGTTTTAGATTTAAAAAAAAATGATGATATCTATCTAGAACTTTATTTAAAACATTTATTCAGGTATAAACATACCGTCGTAAAGAAAGATGAGAAAATAATTCATTTTGAATACTACAGAATATATACTGAATTATTATTCTATAATGAATATCAAAAGTTGTAAAAGAAATAAACAATTTGCGAGGAGACGGAGGGGTAATCCAAATGATCAATGTGAGCTTAAAAGGAATTTTTTTTCTATTAGATTGATATATTACTTGAAAATACGAAAATTATTTCCTATGAAGGCCCCGGCCGGTGGCCATTGAACTGCAATAATCCTTCTAAACGATGATGAAATAGTTTCTTTGAAATTATGTTCAGTATTTCTAACGAGATACGCCCTTTTTTTAATCAGATTTTATTTTTATTTTTTATCCTTTTACTTTCTTATGTACTAAGTATAGAGAAAGTATTGTAACTCTCAAAAAACTCGAACTCGACATTTTGACAAATCTTCACATTTTAGACCACCTTGACTTCGGAAAATATATATCTGGTATTATTTATGCCTATCTAATTGTCACAAAGCTGATTCGAAAACACTTGGAGCAGGAAAAATGAAATTTAATGTATGATCTCAACACCAAATTTGTAGATTTCGAGTGAAATTTATTCAGGAGATGTCTACCTGTGTCTGAATATAAGTTAACATCATAACTACAAAAAGAAGAGAGTTAGATGGGTAAAATTTAGTACATAGTTTTAAGATCTAATGTGTAAATATCTATCAAATTTTCACCGTCGAGTGGCTCACTGTCTGCCTTTTCACAAGCATGTAAATGCGATAACTAAAAAAAAAACGCAATGATTTAAATAAATATATTGTTACAAACCTGCAATTCGGCTTCCCAGCATAGTTTGTTCCATCAACAGAAAGAAAGTTTTACAGTCATCTGAATGGGATGGAGTCCAGGTGGCGCGTCGGGAGTACCAGAGCTTGGCGACAAACTTGGCGACGAATTTGGAGACTTTGGCGCCAAAATAGATAATACCCGAAACTTCGAGAATTTTCCCGATCCGTCCAGTAGGAACCGAGATACGCCTCGAACGTTCCTGATTGGTTGAGAGGTTTCTAGCCCCGCCTCCTGAGACCTATAAAAGGAAGCGGCCGCCGCTGCCAAAAGAGACGACGGAGTAGTCCGAGTTCGAGAGCAGCGGAGTCGAGACGACGAAGCCAGTAGTCAGAGTGGACGGAGTGGTCGAAGAAGAGTAAGAGGAATCGACGGAGCGAAGTCAGTAATCCGAGTCGGAGAAGTAGAAGACGGAGTAGTCGGAAGCGACTGAGCCAAGCTAGCGCTGAACTGAGCTGTGCGCTACTGTCTGCAGTAGATTCTGGTTGTATACTGCTGTGTGTGCTGTTGTATGCTACACGTCTCGGGTGAAGATAATCGTCTTCTGTGCTGTATATAGTTGTCGTTTTTGTGCTGTCCTGTGTGTCTTCGTGTAAATAAACGTCGTTGTTTTTATTCTACTTCTGCCTGCTGATTGAGCGTTCTCCACACCATATAACTTCCACTATCCAAACGAATCCCGGTAAAAAGAAAATTTGTAACAATATGTAATTTAGTATACGATTCTATGATTATAATTATAGTTTCGTGTCAAATGTTGGTTTCAAACCAAGTTTTGTGTCACATTTTTGTTTAAATCAAGTTTTGTGTCAAAATTTGGATCTGTTGACATCAATGCATCTAAAACAAACAAAATTCAGACATCCATTGCTAAATGCCAGGGATTACTGGCAAAAAAATGGCGATGATCACACTATTTCATTAAAAACGTAAAATTTAAGCCAAAGAAAAATTTTGTGACTAACGTTCACCAATGTCATATAAGGCATTTGCAGTCTTATCCAAGGTCCACAATTTTATGCTATGAAAGGAGAATAATATCTTTATTAGAGTGTATGCGTTAAAGTTTTGTTAGGACGATCGGTTCTGGGATGCTACCTTAATATTATTGGAATCTGCACATTTAATGAATCTTTCAATGATGAAATTTCATATTAAATTTCTAATCATAAAGCACATTTCCAATTTGAACTATCTATATACTACAAAACATATCTTATTCTGTACCAACGAGTTTTAACCATTTCTTGAAGTTATCAGAGGTAAAATGCCAATATTTAAAAATTTAAACCTGCTAATAACACCGATGGCCCTTTTATTGATTTGGCAGCCAATTTAACTTATTTTCATTTAAATTCAAGCATCAAACACAGCATATCTTAATATACCCTGAAGTGCATGGCATATACACTAAAATAGCAAGGATGGGGAAGTATCCGTCTGAAAACACCAACTGCGTAGGTTTTGACTTTTTAATTTTTTTTCCCCTCTCTTCCTCTTTTATTAGTTGTATTAGTTATAATCCGTTACTTCACCAAGAAAAATTTTCATCTTCATAATGCACAATCACTTGCTGAATGCCATGTTAATACCCGTCCAGTCCGGAGATTTAGAATCTTGAGTTCAAGAACTCCTTGATACATATCCTTCAAATCAACCCTCAAAGTAGCCCAGATGCCTCTAAATTCAATGGTAGAAATTTCAATTTTCAGACCTTCGCTATTGCATAGTGAAAGAAGTTGATGCTTTTGGTAGCCTGTTTTCAAGCAGCCTCAGTTTTGTGTATTACCTATTAATTGACTCATTTTACCTTTTTCTTTCTTGTTT
>JAPMOR010006379.1:343625-429149 GCA_026543865.1 Argiope aurantia
ACTTCCATTTTCGTTGTACATTGAATTTTCAATCCCCTTAAAACAATCAAATTGGTTGGAAAACAAGAAATAAGACTTCAAAATAATTTCAGAGGGTTCTATAACTCTTACAGGGCTCATAAAAATGTGGTAGTTATTGTTATATTTAATTTTGTTTTTTCATGTTAATTTTGTTGTCATTTTGTTTTAAAATTTATAAGATTTTTTTTTTTTTACTTTAGGCTTGATGATTTTCCATTGTGCCATAAGTTTAAAAATAAATTTGAATTGAAATTTAGAGTTTTTATTTTTTTATTTATTAAGTTAAATGAATTTTATGTTGTTATACAATGATCATGGGGGGAAAAAACCCTGCCTATATCACTTGATAGATTTGTCCCAAAATGAAACAACATTTTATCAATATAGTGCTCTCTATGAAGCAGTTAAAATAACTTTTTGTTTATAAAATGAAGAATATAACTTTAGAAACACGTTTTTCCTTTATTGATCTTTACTTTTCGTTTACTTTTTCGTTTATATGATTTAGAGAAAGTATAGTGATCGTCAAAGAATTCGAACTCAAGATTTTGGCGAATCTCCACGTTTTAGACCTCTGTCAGTCCAAAAAAAAATTAGTTTCGAATTATATCTGCTTGTGAATATGATAGCCGAAAAACACTTTAACTAAATGAATGATATTTGGTAAATGGTCTTTGTACTAAATTTGTAAATGTCTATCAAATTTTGAATGAAATCCATTCAAAAGAAATCTGTGTCCGGCTATTCCAGTACAAGTGAATGCGATATTTACAAAACATAAAGAGTTAGATAGATAAAATTTAGTACACCGATTTAGCATCTAAAATGTAGATTTCTCTCAGATTTGAACCAAATCTATCAATGTATTGATCATCTGATGATTTGTTTTTTTCACATGCATGTAAACGCTATAGCTCAAAAACACAATGAATTAATAAACTAAATTTAGTATATACACTTGTGATTAAAAAATCAAACTGTCACAAATTTTGGCTTCAGTTAGTATGTATTTGTAGAAAAATGTCGTCCGTAATACATATTCGGGTTTCTGGTACTTGTATATTAAGCTCATGCTATAGAATAATTGAAAGAAAGAAAAACGCCGAAGTTCGGCTGTTTCGTGTTGTTCGCCAGTGACATGGCGTTTATGCATAAGCACAGCTTTACTTTACTATACTAAGAAACATACAACTCTTATGTGCGATGCTTTGAAAATAAAATCTGAAACCATGAAGCATTTATCACCTTGCCAAGGGTCCACAATTTAATGAGGGGAAATTGGATAATACCTTTATTAGAGAGTACGCGAGAAGTTTTTTGGGTGACCACTCCCGTTGGGTAACTATTTGGAAAAAAGAAACGACAAAGAAAAATATCAGGATTATTTTTTTTAATTCATCAAATGTCATCTCAAATTCTTATTTTTAATTTGTGTAAAAGTAGCAGTTAATCGAAATGAATATTTAGTTAGCAATTTGAATACGAAACACTTGCAACCCACTCTAGAAGCTTGCTATTTATCTATAAGAAGAAAGAAAATGTGTCTCGAAATATAGACAACCTATTTTCGTGGAAAAATATTTTTCACCAATAAAAGGAGAGTTCTTAAAAAATTTATCTGAAAAAAGCAAAATTGAAGCTTTAAAAACCTCGATTTAACGCTGATGAAAGCAAATATACTAACATAAAATTTCTGCAAGCAAGTAGCAGCATACAACTCTAATATCACATTTCGGTTTTATGAGAGAATTTTGTCTTTCACAGTTTTGTGCAAAACACATATTCAATGTAAAGATAATCTGAAATATATATTACATTTATTAATTCTTCATCGTTGGACAAGTTGATTTTCACCACTTTATTACATGGTTTAAATTTCAAATTGTTTTTATCCAAATAAAAAGAAATTAGTAAATATAACAATGCGACGTGGTCATCGAACTGCGACAGAACACCAATTCCATAAACCGAAGGACATGAGCAGATTTCCGGAATATGCTAAGAAGTATCCATCACTCGAAAGGACCCATCTATGCGATATTAAAAGGTCTACATACCATCCAGCCATTCCTACCTTACGACAGATAGATATGGATGATGCTATGCACAAGCTGCCAGATCAACACTGCCGAACTACCACATTATGTTCTTCGGGTAAACATTCATTTTTATTTTGCTCAAAAATTGATGTACTAAAATTTTAAATTCAAAAGAAACAAATAAACAAAACAAAAAAAAATCTGATGGAATTAAAAAAATCTACGAGTAAAGTTCTAAGCACATAAATAATACAAGAGATTGAGCGATAACATTCAGTATTTTGCGGTATCCTTTTTGCTACTGGAAACCGAAAAGTTACAAAAGTTAAACAGATTCCTTATATTTCTTAATTAATTTTAATGGCTATGAACACATTTTAGAATTTAAATTGTTGGAAATTCTTAGATTTCGTGAACTAAAACAAATAAATTATATGAAAAAAAATCTGCTGCAGATATGCGGTTTAGCAGATCTATGAATGAAATGTACCATGCCATGCCGGGTGAACCGGAGTTTGGCCCCCTTCTTCGCCAAGTTGCAATAACGCTCCAAAGCTGGCAATCTTTATTATGCACTATGATTGGACATCTGCTCCCTTGCTTTTGAACATTTCGCAAGACCGTTGTTGGCGATTTTTGAAAATTGCGCCAAGCAAGGGGTTAAACTCCAGTCGTACCAATATGCCTTCATGTCATATCGTGTCTCTTCGTTTAGTAGTTATAATTCTTACCTATATTCGGACCGGTGTCCTGGCATAGGGGTAGCGCGTCTTCTCCGTGCTTTAAGCGTCCTGGGTTCGAGTCCCGGTTTGGGCATGGTTGTTCTTCCATCTGTGAGATGTGTGAATTGTGCCCTCTTCTAGAAAGGGATTGTGCAAAATGAATGAGTGATGCGTAAGTGGCAAAGCCGTATTCTTGGCCCTAGTTGGCGCTGCTAAGAAAACAGGAGACGCTCCCCCACCGGCTTAAATCGATGTCTTCGTAACAGCGGACTTGTCAATGGCAAGTGCCACAAGAAACAACAGCTTATATTCGAATAACCGGTAGACAGACTTCCTCAGAATGGATTTTGTTCAAAATTTGGTATAACGATCGCCTGCCGGATTTCATGAAACCAGCCCAAAAGGATTTTGAGTTATCGTGTTCACAGACAGACAGACATAATTCCAAAAAAAAAAAAAAAATTTTTTTTTATTCAGGGAGGACGGAAACGTGGAGATTCGTCAACAAAAAAAAATGTTCAAAATGCATACTCACATTTCTTTTTATTATACTATGATGGTCAAAATGCTCATGTGAGGAACTGTGAAAATAAAAATCTGAGTACTCATGGCGTTCATGGTTTCGTCCAAGATCTGCAATTTTTATATGGGGAGACGGATTAGCACCCTGATTAAGGAATATGTGAGAAAGTTTTGGTAAGATTACAATCATTCTCTTAAAATCATAAATAACTATTCATATTTCAACGATATCTTTGTAAGATATGCAAGGTAGTCATAAAGTTTTCCCCTCCTCATAAAAAAACTATTACAAAAGACCCAAACGAATTTCAGTAATAAGGTCACGCACCAAATTTCATTTATTTAAAACGCTGTTCTTTTGAGCTGCAGTGATTGCATGCACGCAAATATGCAGAACACTATACTGCCAAAATGCAGATGCCTGTATTATTCACAAATTTTATTTATCTAGCTCTTTACGTTTTGTAGTTATCATACTCATTTGCATTTGAAAAGAGATAGAAAATTTTTTTGTGAATAGATCTCAAATTTGATAGAAAGACAGTATTCCAACTTTCATTCCTTCTAGCTCAGAGTTTTGAGATATCGTGTTCATAGACAATTCCAAAAATATGAATATTTTGAGAGGGAGTTTTAAAATTTGAAGATTTGTCAAAATATCAAATTAGAACTTTTTGGATGTTGATAATACTTATTCTTAATATACTGCATATATGAGAAAGTAAAAAGAAATGATTAAGATAAACTATTTGAAGCCATAAGACAGAGAAGCGATATCGATCCATAGCTATCCATAGCTTTAGAGAAGCGATATCGATCCATAGCTATCGATCGATTCTACCTGTTACTCCCTGAATAACTACTACTGAAAGCCGCCTTTTCATTTTCCACATTTTTTCTGGCTAGAAATTGCAAAAAATAATAACGCCTGAATGAAAGAGAAAATCGTTGTATTCATATCATATACTGTATATCATCGGTATATGAAAAGGTATTTGCAGCTGGTTTGTAAAGTGCCGTAAGTCACAACACAATACAACATGAAAAGGTGACCTTCATTACTAAAATCGAAAAATCGTTTGTCTGACATTTTCTGCATCAAAGAGAGGAATAATAAATTTGAACCTATATTACAAATAGCTTGCGTTTTTGGATAGAAAATATTACTGCACAAAACGATGCTAAAAATAACCTAAAATTCAAAAAATTATCCTTTTAATGATACAAATTTAGTTTTTGTGCAACTTTTTTTTCTTGATTTTAATTAATTATTTTAAATACAATTTTCAAAGGTACTTATCACTGAAATGAAGAAATTAAATTGTCATCAATGTTTGCACAGATATTTAATCGCGTGATTTCCTTCCTTTGTTAGAAATTAAGGCATGAAAATGGCTTTTATTTCCTACGTATATTTGTCAGAGCTGAAACAGGTAAGAAAAGCTGAGATAAATTTTATAATATTTCCTTTTGTTAGTACTGCTGTTTATTACTATAATTTGATTCTTAAAGATATCACCAACAATTTTCAATTGAAATTTTATACTGCATTGCATTTTTTGCGGAATCTATAAACAATAATTCTATATGATACAAAAATGATTATAAATATATCCAGTACATATATAATTTTAATTAGGAATGCTAAATTAGCATTATCTTATATGAAGGCGAATTATAAAGTAAGTTACACTTGGCGACATTTGGTGACGCATTATAAACAGATTATAGTAATTTTGTGGGTTACAGAATAAATATGACCTTTGGAAGGATAAGTAGCTGCGTTTTCCCTGCGAACATATTTGGAGGAAGCATCGTAATAATTTGTATCAAGCACGCAAAAGTATCAGATACACCAATTTGATATAAATTAAGGGTATAAGATATTCGGTATCAGTTTTTGGCCTAGACTGATAATTTCCTCGATTTCATTCGTGTGGAAAAATCTGAAAATGTGAAAGTCTACCGTTTAGCATAAGCAACAGCGCGCGCAATATGGGAAGATCTACATCGCTGTAATCTGCCTAAGAGTTTACCCCCTTACCCACGCACAAGAGAAAATCCTAGCTTAATAAATGATAAAGTAAATTGGAATGAAGGCGGAATGCAAAGTTCGATATGATCAATCCGATATGACACTATATCAATCCGATACCAAGTATTAAGGCGATATAACGTATGTAAGCCGTCTTGTCTTAACGACTCTATTAGCCTGAATGGTGTTTTTTTTAAATACATATATCGCATCTCAACCATTACCGACCTTTATCCCATGTAACAGTGCACATACTGTCCAAAGAATTCCATCTTCTCCTATATTAACTATAGCAATAAAGCTTTCTTATTCTTTTCATCTTCTTGCTTACCCGCAATTACTGTCGGAACCAAGTCCAATGTCATCAATACCTCTTCCAAAGAAACGAAATCTAAATTTGTATATTCAAACATATTCACATTAGCTACTAGTCTCGGTGCAACTGCGAGAACAAATACCCTTCAAGTAAGCGGTTTCATTCCGATGAGAAAAGAATAGGATATCGGCTGTATCGGATATAATCGAGTATCAGTTTCAATCTATATCTGATATAGCAAAACCGAGTATCAACCTGATTCCCCTCCCCATTTGTTTATAATAAGAAAAATTCTATGCAACTAGAGGGTCCTTTTTTAACATCGTGTGTCTCAAAGAGTTAATTGAAGTTTGTCTTTTTAATTTTCGGTACACGAAGTAAAACAAAGATAAAATATTTTAATGATAAGAAAGTTCGACCTCGAGATTTTGATGAATCTTCAAATTTCAGATATCTCTGAATAAAAAGCAATGTATATTTGGAATTATGTCTATCTGTCGGTAAACAATATAAATAAATAATACAGCGAAGTACAGGAATGAAAGTTTATCTATGGCCGTTTTACTAAATTCGTAATTTCAATCAACTCAGAACAAAAATTTAACCAAAAAGGCCTTTTATTTCCCTCCATACTTTGTAAGGAAAGAGAAAGGTGCCTGAGATATCAATATTCGTGAAAAATTCAAGGTCATCTTCTTTTAAAATAATTACACTACTCTGTGTTGTGTATCATTCATTTACGAGAGAATTAATATATATATGTGTGTGTGTGTGTGTGTGTGTGTGTGTGTGTAAGCATTATTTTATGTGAAGCAGAATGCAGTTTGAAGAGACTTGCTATTTTGTGACTTCGTTTAATTTCATTTTTAAGAAGCAGACATATGTACAAGCGATGAGCACACAGAACGACACAGAAAAGGAATGAAGGAAAAAACTCTTGGACATTTTATCCCTGGTCTTATATAACCTATGATTTTGATAGGGAAAACATTTCTTCATAGTGCTAATATATTACGAGATTTCGATAGGGATTTTCGTTACACGCGCGGAGAAGGCAGGGGAGACACAGGGAGATTTTAAAAAAGAATTTGCCTCATCAGAGGTATTTTGCCTCTTCACGCGGAGTGTGGGAAAGTTAGACTTTTAGCTGATTCTGCAATTTAACAAAGCTTCTCTTGAATTAATTAAGTAGAGACAGTGGAATTGGATCACGAAATAAGAGAATATTTTAGAATAAAGTTACTATGAGCTAAATTAAGATAAAATCTTGAAAATTAATTAAATTGAAATTAGAGTTTATATATAATATAATTATTTGCTTGGTACAGTTTAGGAAAATCAGGATTTTGAACGATTTAACTCGTCAAGCAACCACGAAATAAAGAAAAGCATTATCAGATGCATTTGAGAGAAATAGTAATAAAATCTGTAGGTTGAATTTGTTTTCATTAGAAAATCGCACCTAACTGTTCTTAACAATCAACAATTTCGCGATGACAAAATTTACTACTTTTTACTAAATTAATTTAATTATGTTTTAAATTTTTTCCTCTTTTATTTTTTTAGAATGTTTTGATAAAACTTCCAATATTCCACACGATATATCACACAGAGAAGTACGATCAGTAAGTGCATTCAATTTTTTCAAAAATGATTAATCTTTTGTAGATATTGATATATAATAATAGAGATTAATATACAAACTGTTTTTTTTGTCGAATGTCTCTTTCAATGAACACTGATTTCCATGATGCATTGCTAACGAAAGACTTAATTTCTCTTGAAATAAAACACTTGTATGGTTTATGGTAGTTTCATTCGAAAGCCGATGGTATAGGCAAGTTTTTGGTAAATTTGACGAATTATAGCTTGTACGGTTTTTTCGGAATTCAGAATTTAAAAAAATTGGCGACATTTCGATTTTGAATTTCGCCAACGTTTCAGCACTTATTACTCGACTGTAAATTCATGTATTTTCATGAATCTGGTACTATTTTAAAGGATTTAAACCGTCCTTTCAGAATAAGTGCTTACTTTGCGTGAGAATGGGTCTAAAAATTTTTAGATTTAGATTATTTCAAGATTTTGAGGAAAATCAATTTATTCGCCATAATTTGCAAACGGTTGGAGATAGAACAGGGTTGCTGTAGGGTTTTATGATCCCCATGTTCTTTTCTATCATCCTATTTCATTTGTCAGAATTGATCAAACTCACTCTGTATATTATTACTAGCAGCATTTGGCGACTAGCCGGTTCGCCAGCATTACCGCTCGCTAAAATTTTCAATTAAATATTTTAATTGTCTCTTCATAGCTTCTCTAGCAAAATATTTTTAAGCTTCAAATTTTGATAGTCATAGCAAACTTATACTGTTACTTAGATCGTTCTGTTCATTTTACTAAATATTTTCCTAATTTGTTATCATTTCAATCAAAATTTCAACTTTAATTTAAAGTGGAAATGTGAAATTGCAATTTTATATTATTTTATTATTATAAAGACATTTTTTTATTTATCATTATTATTATTTATTTATTATTTAATATGAGTACTGCAAAAAGAATCGTTCAGTATTTAAATCTTATGAACACAACCAAATATTTTTCATAATTTATATAATATCTTAAAGAATAACTGTACAAAAATTTCTCAGATTCAACATAAAATTCAATTTTTAGTTTTGCTTTCAAAAGTATTTAAATAACGTCAATAATAATATTTCGCTTCGGTCTATAAATCTACTTCAAAATTTATGAAGTCTAAATTTAATATAGTCCTTTGGTCCGAAGGAATCATATTCTGAGAAATATTCTGGACGCACTAAATTTTAAATAAATAAATGAACGTTTCTATTTTCTGCGATCAACTAAGAGACCGATTTATTAAGTTTTGAATGTTAAAATTTTTAAACGATCACCATTTTCATAATCTTAGACCATTCAGTCTTGAGATACTTGAGTACTGATTGGTGTATTTTCTTTGAAATGATCGATGGAGAATCTAAAATTACCCGTTTTTATTGAATAGTGATATTCAAATTTTCATAAATCATTCAATTTAAGTGATTGATTTAGTTGATTGGAGTACCGCTCATTTTATTTAAAGTATACAATTAACAAATCAATAGTATTATTGATTTGCTAAATGTGATTCTTAGAGCAGAGGATTTATGTAAAATCAAAAATTCGCTATTTATTAGAGCATTTATTGAATCAAGTTACATAAAATATAATCATTTACCATTTAGACCATTTTAGACGTATGTCTATTACTACAAAGTTTACAAATTAAACTATGTGGTCCTGATTTGAATGGATATCCTATCTGCATTAAACAATATTTGGCTTAAAATAAAACTGATTTATTGGATTAATAATATAGAGAGTGTAAAAGATCATAGAATAATTTTTCTTGAATTTATTTTTTACAACAAATAATATCATATTTCATATTTGTTTCATTTCCTACAGACACATGCTGAAAATTATTACTTTTACAGATTTAATTTGCAGTAACGGTTAATTTACTTTTAATTTGAACTTTTATCAATGTGATGGCAACACTTTGATAAAAGCTAATTTTTTTCCATTAACGAAAAACGTGCTCCTGCAGGTTACATTTTATTATTATTTTGTACGAAATAAATTATTGAAAAATATGATTAAAATATTTATTCAAAAATTCATTAAAAATAGAAAATTAATTTTAAGGCTAAGATATTGGTATCATTAAAAAGAAAATATTTTGATCTTTAACTTGATGCAAAACTCTTTTACATGCGATAAAATTTTCGGAAGTTATAGCAGAAAAACGCCAAAATTTCGCTAAACTTTTAATTAATTAAAATTCTAACTAAAAATTCGAAAAAATAGTTCAGAGGTGCACATTCCCGGCTTCCAAGGTATACGCTTGCCAAATTTGGTGGCCGTAAGTTGAAAGGTCTGACATGTAGAGCGCCAACACACACACACACACATTGAGCTTTATTATAAGTATAGATATAGATTACATCTTTCACATTAAACTCGCACCATGAGGAGGTGGAGATAAAACTTTGTTTTGTGAATTGGTCAAAATACAGATATTTGAATTGAATACTGACTCCTTCACTAACTTCAGTCTAAGGCTACAAATTTAACATTTAAATAAATAGTTTTTTTAATATTTTGCTTTAAAAATATTTATTCGGATATCTTAGACGTTCATCAAGGAGCAGGTATGAGGTCAATCTGCATTCAGTAAATCTTGTTTGTGCCTATTACAGTTTGAAAATGTTGAGATTGCAGTAACATATAATAAAGATTTCAATTTAGAATATGTTTAAATTAATTTTTCCGTTATATTAACATCCGGTTCTAAAAAAAACACAACTGTTTTTGAATGGCCCAGTCGATTTTGAACTCCGGTCAGAAGACGAGAACAACATCCGAGCTGGAATTCCAAATTTCCGCACCACACATGCGGATGAGCTTTACGCCTTGGCGAATTTAATGTGCACTGAACCTGCTTACATGTCGTTTTTCAGAACCTAGAATAATAAGTTCAGAAGACGAGAGCTTATTAGTGGGTCATGGCGGCCTTCTTTAACTAGGATAATTTGAGGCGGAGAAATCATTTAGTAGTCACTTAAGTATGATGCTTTTCTTTATTAAGGGTGAAGAATATTTGATAGCTGATAGTTTTCCTTTGTCACTTCACTTTTTGAAAAGTTTCTCTTTGATATGAAAAGAAAAATTTTCATTGAGAAATCGGAATTTAGAATTTACAGTTTTTAAAAAAGTAATTTAACCATATGTAATTTTTTTTTATTAGAAGTATGGTCCACAATTTAATCAGAAATCCTTAAGATTTTGGGCAATATCTGATGGTTCGAAATAAATTTTGTAAAAATCCAAAAACTATTAGACATTTTCGTGTCTTTCGAAGTATGACCAAATGATTCCGGAATAAATCTGAAAATTTTGCTTCAAGTCGAAATTGTAACTGTTTACTTCTGCAGGAAGTAACAGAAGTTCTGCTATGCTTTAAATTACTGCAGATGATTTTGTAGTAAAAGAATTTCGTCGTTGCTATACCAAAAGATTGTACTCGAGATACCATGCATAACAAAGCATGACATTTTGATATAATAGCTAGAATTGTTAGTAAGGTATGACATTTTATGACAATATATAATTAAATTTGAGAGCAAATGTAGGTTATTTATGTAACTATTTTGAATCAATAAAAATGTTTTGGAAAATTTGATGAATGACAATTTGACATATGAATGACGATTTGGCTTTCACAAATCGAAGGTCTTCATGCTATAAGTGTGAGGGGAAAAAATCGTGTGTGATTTTTTAAATCTCAGAATTTGTCTTATTTTTATTAAATCAGAAAAGGATTCGATTGAATTGGATGAGGGAAAAATAGTGCAAAAGAACAACAAAAACAGACTATGCTCATTACAGGTGATTTTAGATTCAATCTAAAACAGAACAATAAAGCAAAAGTAAGTATGTGACAATATTAAATTAATTAGAATAGTACCACATATTAATAATTTTTAATATAAAATTTCGTACAGAAAGAGTGTTATAAAGGGTGGTAAAATTAAATCGACGGAACTCATGACTCGTAGATCCGTTTCTACGGAATTGATCTGAATGGAACTTCATATATTTGTTACTTATATCATGGGGTCAAAGTTTCCAATAAAAAAGACTTTAAAATTTTGCCCTTTGATAGCGCTATAATGCTTAAAACCATATGTTAGTGAGTAATTCGTTTAATTTCGCTAGAAAAGCTTTATGTATGGTTAAAATAGCTTTATGTATGGTTCGGCACAATGATGCTGAAAAAGAAACAGCGCACTGATGGTAAAGCTCTTTTATCAGAATGCTTCAGCAACACTCCGTGCTTACTGGGGGATGAAAAACTTAAGGAAAGAACTGAATCTGTAATGCAGTTAAAGACATGATGCGTAAGTTTGAAGAAACCAGTGCTCTGGATGTTGCACCAGGAAGAGGATAGAGTGCAACAGAGGAGGCGGTTGGTGAAGAAATTGCAAATACAAAAGCTGAAGCATCCGCAAATTCTCCAAATTTATTTTTTCGTACAACTTTACGTTGCCGCTCAATAACACGAGCATTAGACATTTCGTAGGCAACATGCGCATGATTTTACACAAAATTATAAAGTTGTACCCTTACAAGATGCATTTTGTGCAACAATTGAAATCGCAAGATTATTCTGTACGTCTTGATTTTGTCTAGTGAGAATGCAAACAGATCGCATACCTTATGGACAGAAGAAGCATTTTCACTTAGATGTGCTGTGAACAGAATTGCCGCATATGGAGTTCCATCAATCCTTATGCTACAAAACAACAACCGTTCCATATCAACACGGTATGGTATGGATTAACGGCGAATTCCAATTTGGCTTGTTGTTCTGTGAAGTCACAGTGAACGGGTTCATTAGGTGTACAGTTACCAGTCAGAGAAACGCCAGACTTTTGGAGGATCATGTTGTAAGAAAGCAAAAAAACTGTTTTGCCACCACAATGTTGATGCATGATGGTGCAACTACTCGTATGGCAAGGCGTGTAAAGAATCTAATTGAAGCTCACTTCCTTGATGAGCTCGCATACTTATTTGTCCGGTCGTCAGATTTGTACAGTCTTCGATTTCTGGTAGTGGGTTTCTCTCAAAGATCGCATTTTTCAAGGATGTGTAATTGATGAAGGGGACTTGCAAGTCAACATCGTTCGAAATGGCCCCTTCATTCCTACTGAAATGTTACATGCCGCCATTGAAATCGCAGCGGTATGCTTTTAGCATATTGTTGACCAACAAGATATGCACAAAAGAGTCCACAGATGTATAAATAAATAAAATATCATGTTATTTTTTCACTGTTATCTCTCTTTTTTTTATTTCGCTACAGAACAACTTGTTGTCAAAATTTCAAACTTTTTTTTTTCGAGAGAACCTATTCTAAGTAGCAAATATATGAAATTTCATTCGCATCCGTTCTGTAAAAATGATACTTTGAAGTATTTCTGAGTATGGTCAGTTTAATTTTAACAGCTCTGTGTTATTCTGCTAAAATAAAAGGAGAAAATTTTCATATTGACATCACTTTTTTTTAATTCTTACAGGACTATTGTATAGATAAGCTTTTGGAGAAATATTCATTTGATATAAAGTATGTATTTTTATTCATAACAATATAAAATGCTTAAATACGCATGCTAAGCTTTGTCTTTGTAAGCAATGAAAATTTTCAAATATAGAAGCTAACACTAGACCCAGATTCAATACGAAAAAAAAAAATCATAGCTTGTCATAACGGAAATCATTTTGCTAATTTAGAATTCAAAAAAATTAGATTTATAGTGACATCAATTTTATTTCCGTAGTAATTTTCTGAGTTTTAATCAATTTTTCAAATTTAATTTAAACATAATTTTTATCAAAATTTTAAACCTAGCTCACTGTTTAACCACATATATCACTCGTACGCTTTTGAAGTTATTTGTTTCAGACATTTTTGCTTTTGTTACATAGTTCAGCCGGCTTGAATTCGCTAGCACTTTTTGACATATATTCTAAACTTTTGCCTTTTTAAATTATTGCAATTTCTTTAGCCATTTGATATTTTTTTATCTCGTATTTTGTTAGTTTTAATGCATCCAATCAGCATATTATATGCATTTTTTTAAGCTTGAGTTTATTGAATAAGATTTTATTTCACTTGATAAGTTTGTTTATAAATTCAAAATTTAATAATATATTTTGAATATTTGACGAAATATTACAAAAAATTCGAATATCAAGGTTTTTTCTTGTATAACAACAAAAAGAACGTAGTTGGAGGATTACTGGAGCGGCGGGTACAGTAACTAATATATTTAAACAAAGAATCAGTAGAAAATAATTTCATTTCCTTCTCTTAGTCACAGTTTCTTTAGTTAACCCTTTCCAGTAGCATTTAATAATGAAAAATTGGGCATGAAACAACTATTTAATTTTTTATCTAAGAAAACTTAGTTCACTTTATAATTCTTACATATTGTTAATTAAAATTATGTTATTGATAAGGATATAATTGTAATTCGTAAATTCTTACATCTAATGACTACGGATTAACACGTAATTTTCGCATTTACGCTGGACACTCTAGTTTTTTTTTTTTTTTTAGTTCAGAGACATTATCTATTTCTTTCCAAATTTATTCTTCTTATGATGTGTCTATGACTCCAGAGCATTCACTAAAATCACTTATTAGTCGCCAAGCGCGTTTTCGTCTTCTTAGTAATATTTTATTATCATTAGTTTCATTATCGGAATCAGGTAAATGTTTGCTTAATTCTTCTGATTTTTCTGAATTCCTCCTTGATCTTCATAGTTTACATTATTCTTATTCATTCTGGTGTTTATTTCACAGCATGTTTTTCCTTTAGTAAGACCGATGTTCACACTAAATGTTTATAAAAATGACTAACAATAATTTGGTGTAACTTGTACCAAGACAATCTAACGGCAGACAATATGGGATAGTGATCTATAATATTAACATAAGTAATACAAGTGCTGCCGGATTCAGTACACTAGAAATTTCAAATCAAATTTATTATTATATTCAGCAGTAACTTTAGTCGCGTGACGAGTATGGCTCGTTATTATGGTATATGGCATGAAAAATCAGTGACAAGCTATGCACTGTCTTTTCACCAGAAGGGGTTAATCAAAACTATTTTTTGAATCAAGGTAATGCCAGGCAAAAGAAATATCATAATATGTATCTAATTTTCCATGATTCGATTTCACAGCAAACTTCGCAATCCAGCTTTTGATATCTTGAAAATCTGTCCACCAGAAAGGAAATTCATGGAAGCCGCTTTATCCAAAGAAGGCTGTAAGTATAGCAATTTATATACCATAAAAATTAATTATGGGATTTATAAGTGAGATTCCACCTCCAAGTAAGGGCCGTGGTGGCCTGGTGGTAAGATTTCGACTTCGGAACCAGGGAGTTTTTGATTCGAGACTCGATTCCGCCGAAGAACCGTCGTGTAAGTAGGTCTGGTGCACGTTAAATTCGTCGAGGCCAAACATCCTCCAGCTGGTGCGGTGTGGTGTGAATGTTTGGAGAGGGGATGCCAGCTCAGGTGCCTACCTTGTCATCTGATCGCGGTTCAAAATTACGAGGTCCGTCCGAAAATAGTCCTAGAGTTGCTTTAAAAAAGTTAAGTTAATATAATTAAACTTAACTAAATCCACCTTCAAGTAAATAAAAACTTTTTTTTTCCTTTTGTAAATGAAAGAACAACAACAGTAATAATAAAACAAATTGTTCAGAATATTAAAGGGACATTCGTCCGTCTATCAAATAAGGCAGGAAAAGGTTTAATAGTTTTTCATGGCAATAATATCATCAAGGCAATTCCTATTCAGCGTCACAAGAATTGAATCGCTTTTCCGGCGGAGTAATTAGACGTACAAGGTCCCGGCAAACGTATATTATGAAGCGCTTAAAAAAATTAAACTCATTACAATCACTAATCATCAGATTACGTAAGAGGTTTAGATGCTTAATTGCTCTTTATAATAAAGTTGTTTTCCAAAATCTTATTACTTAGGAAGAGTAAAAATACATCTCATCCTTTATTTAAATCTGCTAGATTCGGTTAGCTTCACGCTAAATTTTGATTGTGTATATCGTACGCATTTTTGCTGAACACAGACTATAGGCTTGCCAATACTTAATATAATATAATTTTAATTTTGTGCTGATATAACACATATTTATTTTGATATAACATAAAATTTATTATTATCCAAATTTATTTTTCAATCAAGGACAGCAGAATCGTATATACAGTACACTCCCGATTATGCAGTTTAATGAGGAGGAAGGGTAGGACGGATAACAAAAACGCCTGATATGGCAAAGTTCTATGAGTGATTTCGTTACCTACCAATATCAGAAGACAAAGCTTTTATACCAAACTCACTGTTATAATTTGCATTTTCTCACTTAAGTGAGAAAATAAGAATTCTTATCGAATGCTGAGCTCTCATTTTATCTCAAGCCACATAGAGTGTGAACGAAGCCACGGCCCAATGAATCATAGAAACCATTGCCGAGTTAAAATAGAAGCCTCTGTACTGATAGTTTATATATTGCACCGCCCATTTCAATAATTTTTAAGATAAAAAGTAAGTTAAAGGATATAAACTGTTCGCATTTTAACATAAATTCTGTAATGCCGAACTGAAATGCAGGAAACATAGACAAAACATTAACGTAAATCATAGGCCTGATTCTTAAGAAAATTGATTCAAACTGATTTTATTTTTCATTGGTAAATGATACCAGATATGAAAAATTAACCCTAAGATAAGAATCAAAATTTAATTTTTGAAAAACTAGGTCGGATAGTCGTGAACCGAATACTCGGGAGGGTACTGCATTTCTATATCATATAACACAAGATCAAATGCCCTTGATACCATGGCTATTTGGCATCTTGACAATATTACCAATTCATAATTATGATATTGCATTCTTTGGTGAGGTCACTCAGCGTATATTGGAACAAACAATAATCTGATGCAGTAACATCTGGTGAATATAGGGAGTTGAAAACTTAACACTGAGAAGTGTTAGAATTTCTTTGACTGTTCTTGAAACATATGAATAACATTACCATTTTAAGAAATAGCATCGCTAGGACTTCCAGCAGACTCTGGACGTTTCGAAATCAATGCTTAATTAAATACATTTCCAATAGTGTTTGGAAATGATTCTTATGATTAATGACTCCAATTCATCTTGATTCATTTGATCCTTTTTCTATATAATATGTTATAAAATCTTTCGATTTTTTTAAAAAAAGTCGAAACTTTATCTACAAGTTGCATTTGATGGAGTCAATTCATTATTAATTCCGAAGACCTATTTGTTATCTTTGCAATAAAATAAAGGAGAAAAACATTCAACAAATTAATTTCTTTTTGCATGTTTTCTTTAGCTCTCTCTCCCTCTCTCTGTATGTATATATATATATATATGTATATGTATATGTGTGTATATGTGTGTGTGTGTGTATTATAATATTACAACTATATATACTTTAATTATTAAATTTTGCTATCAAGCCTTTCAAATACAAGTTTTCCCAGATTCAGATGGGTATAAAATGAACTCTGACGGCATCTATTTAATAGAAACGGCAGCATTCTCCCTTAACTAACCCATATATTTCGCAACAGAATTTAGCTTAGTTTAGTTATATTCAAGTCCCGTTTTAAAGCAACACTAAGGCTATTTTGGGACTACCTCGTAATTTTGAATAGTGATCAAATGACGTGGACGACACCTGAGCTGGCACTCCCCTATCCAAACTTCCATACCACACTAGCGGAAGGATGTTTAGCCCCCACAGATTTAACGTGCACTAGACCAGTTTATACGGCGCTTCTTCGACGGAATCGGGTCTCGAACCTGAAGCCAAGACCTTACCACCAGGCCACTGCGGCCTTTCGCAACAGGGCACATTTTGTGTTTAGCTTAGTCTTTAGTGAATATAATATATTTCGTCTCTTAGATCAATTTGGTTGAAATTTTGAAATATGAGCATAAGTTTTGTGCGACGACATACCAAATTTCACTTGTTTACTTCCTTTTTTTGAGTTATCATGTTATCTCAAAACAGATAGATAGCCTTTATTTGACAGATTTAATGCAAAATTTAGAAGTTTCTATGCAACAGTCATGTTTTAGCGAAAATGGAAATACTGCGAACACATCATTCAAGAAAACCTAAGATATATAGTAGATAATGTATTAATTTTACTGTAAAATAAGATTTTATATATTTTATTTTAATGTTGAATATACATTTATTATCGTTACATTATTATTTCTCTTTCAACAAATTAACCGGCACCTCAATTATGAATAAAACACAGAAATAATACAATGTATTTAGCACGAGTCTTTTTCCTTACTGAAATATTTGATTTATTCAAGATAAATTAAAAGTTCTTTGGTAAGGCTATTAACTAAATTTTCCAGAGATATGGTCGCATTTTAATGATTCAGCCTTCAAGGTTTTAATTATACGCAATATTTTTCAGATGGCCAGTGTTGCATTCGATTCGACCCCTCTTTAAAAGAAGTTTCAAAGGTAATTTAACATACCAATAACTAATGTAAAAATTCATAGTCGGCATGCATACATAAGAATTTTAATACCAGTTTTTTAAAAATAACGTTGGCTATAATATCTATTATTCCTTTCAGGAAATAATGTCACGTGGCGACGAATGTGACAGAATGAGGCCAATGTGAGTAAAGAATTTCTCATATACCATTCAGCATTTTTAAAGAATTCTTTGACAGGAACATCTTATGGATAGGCCTGATCGTAACTCATTTCTTTATGCACTACTTACGATAACTTTGCATCCTTTACGATAATTCTTTTGATAATTGTTTAAAAAAAATTCTTTTCTGTCTTTATAATTATTTACGATAATGCATAATTTACGATAATTCTTTTAATATAATTGTTAGTTGCGATATTGTCCAAGAGACTAATTATCTTCTTGTTGAAATTCACTGAACCATTTTTATATTTAACATTTTAAATTTATTATTAAGACTAATCTTAGGAAGATCCTATCATTTACTGCAACAACAACAACAAAAATAGTTTGGTTAAGCTTTAAAATCTATGATTTAATCACTTTTCAACTGCTTTATCTTTTCCTCTTTTTTCAATTCTTATAACATTTATTATAAAAAAGATAAAACTTGACAAGTGACTTAAGGTCCCGATTATTGTTTCAAATATTTTTCATTCATGTCTTCCCAACCAGATATTATAACGATTCTTCGTAATCCTTATATTAACAATCTATCCTGTTTTAATTTTATCCTTTTAACTTTATTGTTTATTTTTAGAGCACTTTACTGAAGATAAGAAGGTTAAAAAAATTAATATCTGAATGAAATTTGTGAAAATACTGTTCTATTGTTTGCTCCTTCATTTTTTATGATGCAAGTATTAATTTATGGACATTCTAAAATTAACCTGATAAAGAATTTTTATTAAAAAAAAGAGGGAAAAAACATTGGAACAAATGATGGATTATCTTTCCATCATTACAAAATTTTATTCAGCAATTAAAAATATTTTTTAATATATACTAAATGACTAATAACATTAAAAATAAAGAAAATTTAACATGAACGGAATTTGCTACTCAAATACCGGAACATTGCATTTTTAACTATGCAGTGCAGTATTTTTTTTAAAAAATTTTTTGCCGTAGTCATGTAGTATCATAATCTCTCCGATTAAAAAACGTCCATCAATATTATTTCCACATACGGAGTCTCAGCAATTTACAATCGAGCTCCATTTTAGCTGACAGGTCGTAAATAGGATTTATATTTTTCACCATTATTTTCATCAAAATGGGTCATAAAAATTGGTCTAAAAATTAATTTGCGTAATGTGTAATTATTGTACACTAGCTTATTGGCGGCTAGCTGGTTTGTCGGAATAATGGATATGTTTAATTTTAACTTCGTGATTCCTTCAACGAGGTAATTGTAAGCATCGCCTTATGACTTATCATTATGTCATTCAAGGTGTAACTGCAGGGATTATCTATTTTCAAATATTGTCTTCCTCAACACTAGGGCATCACTTTCAGATTTTGCATAAAAATAGGACAGATAATAAAAGGAAGTTTTTTCATCATAGCTTTCATCAATAATTTAATAGATTTGAATTTCATTTCAACGAAGAAATTAAATTTTTTGTGTAAGTTTCAAATTCTTAAAAATTAAACAAAGAAAAAGACACAACAATTATATTGCATTATTAAAATGGCAATTTTTTAAACTTTAATATGGTATAAAAATATTCTTGTGCAAATCTTTTCGAAAACCGAGGGGGAAAAAATCCGCCAAAATATCATTTAATTCTAAATTAATTAAAATTCCTATTAATTTTTTTTAAAATGCGCCAAGATGCGTATTGTTACAGAAATTCAATTCCCCTAAGTCCGTAAAGTCACCTAGTTGGCTTGGAGTGGGTGTATGGTGTGAAAACAATCAGCACGCCTCAATAACGAACATTGACTTTATTACACACGAAGACAAGAATAGGCAGACAACAAATATACAGTCGAGACGAACAAAGGCAACACACAACATACCACAAGTAGTAATCAATATTAATTACAACCACAGCACACAAAATGACCAGACAGGATTCAGCAAGAGGAGGGAATCTACTTAGTTTCACTCTACGGTCTCTTCTCCACTGTCTCCTCGCTTTAGCTATATTCAGCTGCCGGCTCACTATTACATGATTCGTTACTCCTTACATGGTTTGATGCTCTTCTACAATAAACACCAGGACTCGGCACACAGCTCAATTCAGCAACGCTTGAGCTCAACACAACTCTTGCTCTTCGCTGGACTGATCCAACTATTCGCCGTTGACTCTTTCCACGATTCAATACACGACTGTCTTCGGCTTGAGACTGCCTGCCTTTTATAGTACCCGGAGGAGATCAGAGATCTTTCTGGAACAGTCAGCTATATCTCGGTTCCTATTAGCTGTATCACTAAAATTCTTGAAGATTCCAGTATTATCTATTTTGCCGCCAAGCCCAGAGGTCACTGATCCGGCTCCGATCAGCATCCAACAGAGCTGATTGTAAAACGGCCTTTCCAGTAATTGAACTAATCATGTTGGGAAGCAACATTACAGATTTTTAATAGTATTTTTACTACCAAAAGTTTATTTATATACAAATTGGTAGCTCTGGTTCAAACGGTCTGGCTTGTAGAGAGTTGATACACACATTCTCTTTTACTATTAGAGGTAATGCGAAAGATGTATAATGTTGCACATTCTGCTAAAGCTCCTTAATTCTGTTTGCACAAATATCCTGAACTCTTAGCAGGGCTAAACAAAGAAACAGGTAAAATCGGTATTTGCAGTAACTAGCGTCCGGCTGGAAAAAAATATTGTAACTTATACAATATGATCATTAACTCAGCCGACAAAATCAGAGTGCTGTTAGTAAATATTAAGAGGAACAAAAATTCCATTACAGTATGATATCGCAAATCACACTAAGAAAGAAAAATCGCAGAAAAAGTACGGAGGCTCCGAAGCCAGAAGGCGTTATTAACACACATAATGTACAGATGTAGATGATGGATAATCAGTAAGACAGTGAACCATTTAAATTTCAACAGAGATTTAGAGTCAATGTGTAGATAGGAATCCTTGGTGATTATTTCTTGGGACCATGCATGCTGCCAGAAAACTTGAGTGGAACAACGTAATTTATGTTTCTACAACACGTCTTCCTGCAAACCTTACAAAATATACCAACTGCAATGCAGGGAGACATACGGTTCATGCATGATGATGTACTTAAACATTTTTCTTTTGAGATTTGTTATAACATCAGTGTTACGTACCCAAGGAGGTGGATTGGACTTGCAGGATCCATGCTCAACAGATTACAATCTACGTGATTTTTTCCTATGAGGAAAGGATTCCCTTTCCTATGAATTTCCACTTCCTTCCTCCCAAATCACTCGTTTCTGTAACTCCTATGGACATAACGGAAAATCTCATAGCGCAGATTATCGTTCGTGTGTTAGATATCTAAAACCTATATTTTCAAGTGCATCCTGAAATAGTCTTTACGTCGTTGTAGACTGCGCAATGACGTTAAGAGTCGACATTTCCAACAACCTTTGTACAAATGAATCAAATAAATCTTTTTGCAGATATTATTGTACTTTTGTCACTCCAGCAAATCTATTTGCGATTTTCACTTTCTCAACGTGGTTTGCGACATTATGCTCAGTAATTGTTCCTCATGATACCAACTAACATCTCTCTAAGTTTGTCGGTTCAATTACAGAACACCCTGTACAATAATTAGTGGACACTAAATTTGCTTCAATAGAGATGAATTAAATCATTATTACTACATCTTTACTAACGCAAACATTATTTGAATTTGTCGGATATTCAAATTTTTAGAAATAAAATAATGCCTTACTGTGATTTTCTTTTGAGACTGCAAATGGAAAAGGTGTACTTTAAAAGGACTGTGTTTTTATAAAATTCCCTGATACGACGACGCATAATTTACAGACAATTTATACCATTAAACAAAACCTTTGTGCTTTCCGTCCAATTATTTTCCACTTCTAAATGTATGTCCAAACTCAAGGAGTTCAGAAGCGGAAATCAATTTCCGGCCGGGATATTGTTTCGACATATAATAAGCTCTGCCATTTAAATCCATGATTATGAAATGCTTGCTTGACTTTTCCGCTGATAAGACTTATGATATTATCAGAGGCGGCCGGCCGTTACTTCAGACACTGGCAAAAGTATAGATTTTAACCCTTTGGCTACATTTGATGTATCAGTACGTCGTGCATTTGTTTGGGCGCATGACATTCTGATACGTCATGGAAACTGAGACGATTATTAATAATTTGCTATTTATTATAACCAAAGTTTATTTGTTTTAAAAGTATTTTGTAATACTAACTACCTAAAGTTATTTCAATATTATGTAGAAATATATATAATTAATAATACGAAATAAATTAATTCTTGCATAAAATCTACTGGTCTTACTTGTTCACAAAATTAAATATGCTCCAAGTGAAAAAAAAAGTACCAAAAGGGTTAAGGGAGTTGAAATATAATTCCTATTTCAGAGAAAGTTAACGATAGTATTTCGGGGCTTCCTGTATTCTTCTTTAATGTGACAAGTTTTATATTTAATATCGTCATTTTATATTTAATATCTTTGTGAACAGTGCTGCATATGTATTTTGGATCGCTTTCTATTGACTGACAGAATCAAAATGTTGCCGCATATCTACAATTGCGGTGTCAAGATATATATGAAATTCTATATTACTACTGGCTTATTGCCGTGTAATTCGTATATCATAAGAATACATGAATAGACAGACCGACAGAGGAGTAAACCACCTGGTTTAATATAGATCTACCATTCCAATGTGAAGATTATACACAAAAACTCACCCATCTTATTTGTTACGCTTTTGAGTTATTGTGTTCAATTACATACGAATCCAGACGCAAATCCCTAACAATATGAGATGATCTAGTAGAAAGTGAGATTCATAATAGCTTCGATACAATGATAATTATTCGATATAGTTATAGCTATGCTGAAGAATCTTATACAACCGCATTCATGTACAAAAGTAATTTCTGTGTTATAATATAGCTAGTTTCATATGAATATGTCAGTCATAATCATGAAGATAACCGACCAAAATGTAAGTTTTCTTTTTTTTTTAATTTAACATTTTGAACTGTTATAGAATCTGATTAACAGACGAACTTTGTATGACAATAAACAGAGAAAAATGAACGAATAGTACTAAATAAATGAATGATAATATAAAAAATAAGTTTGGAACAACTGTAGGAATATTGCAGCTTTGTAATTCTATAGTATGTGCCGCCATTTTATATAAATAAAACGTTTAACAACATTCGCCTCTGAAGACACTCGTTATTTCATGTGCAAATGTCTTAAACATATGAATCGGTACATCATCTTTTCGATAGCACAGTCAACAGAAAATGCTCCAATAATTGATTTTGAAAAGTTAGACTGGTTGCTAGGATGCCGTGTAAATTAAAATTGTGCATGAACGCTATATCGACTTGAAAAAAACATTAGAAATTTAATGCAACTATATGAATATTCTATGTTGAAATGTCAAAAGTCACGGGATATCTCCTAATGACGTCTCAAATCTCCTTTTGTCCCGCAAAGTGCAACAACTCCCACCTTGCACTATTGGCAGGTGCAGAATTTTATGCATGAACTTATCTCTCGATTATGTCATAAATAGTTGATGGAATTCATGCAAGGCGATCTAAGCGACCAAATCATTCATTCGCTGAAATCGTCCAAAATGTTCTTCAAACCAATCGCGAACAATTGTGGCCGGTTGACATGACACATTGCCATCCATAAAAATTCCACTGTTGTTTGGATGCATGGCTGCATCAGGGTATGCAGTGAGAAATTGCTGTAAAAATAAAGTACTTTCAAACACTTTTTAAGTCCCTTAGTCACAAAAATTAAGCACCTTTGCACATGTAAATCTGCAATTTCTTCTAAGCAAAGAATGTTTTCTATTTTATGATAATATATAGTTTTTATTCAAAAAAAACACCTTTTTTTTAATGAATTTTAAATGCGCATTCTTTAAATTTTAATATTTATTTCTGTATTTGCACAATGCCTTCTATTGTAAAAACAAATGATGTCTTTTTGGTTTTGACAAAAACACAAAAAATGATCGTAAAAATAAAAGAAAAAGAACTATCAATATCAAAAAATAAGCCAATTTTTGTAAATTTAACAATTAAGATTTCTGATCTCTTTCAACATTTCTTAAAACTAACAAATCATTTAAATGGATACATCATTTTTGAAAATATCGATATTGATGTATAATAGGAGTATAACATGACCAAAAATTTTGTATTTAACTGATTAGAATATATGCCATAGCAAATAAGATTCAATATTACTAGGATGGAAAGTGTAAATTTCCTCCTGCATTAATTCACTATATTTAGCAATTTTATTTGTAGTCTTATAGAACTAAGAATAAAAAAATTCCAGAGTGGCTACCATCATGACTGGCAAAACTACCATGAAATTGAGGAAAGAACAAGGCTATATTCTAAATGTATTTTTAAGTCATTTTTTTAATAGAAAAGAATAGTAGTGTTTGGTCAGATTATATTAAAAAAAAACTGTCTTATAGCTTTTTACTTCTGAAGTTTAGTAAAGGCCTTTTTTTACTTTGAAATCAATTTAATTTTACGAATTAATTAACTGACAATTTAATAAAAGCCTACTTTGTAACCTATAAGCAAATCTTATTTTCTTATTTTAACTGTATAAAATTACAAAAAAAAAAAAAAAAAAGTGTATATATGTTTTACGAAGAAATGAAAATGCTTTAACAAGTTTTAGTTTTCATAAATAACGGAACCAAATTCATGAAGCTAAAAATAAATAATAACTCTGTAGTTGGAAGCAAACAACTCTGTAGTTGGAAAACTCTGTAGTACAAAACAACTACGTTTATTTCAGGTACAAACTCTGTAGTACAAACAACTCTGTAGTTGGAAGCAAAATTAAAATAAAAAATGCCAGTTGAAGCATTTTTTGAAGCCAGTGCCAGACAATTTAACAAAAATTTAATTTTTAACAAAATTTAAAATTTAACAAAACTCGTCAAATAATGAATCTTATATTATATATCATAATCTTATTATATTCTTAAAATATTTTAAGCTTAAATTAAAGCATTTTTTTTATCATGACTTTAACAACGATAAAATAATGTGACTCAACGATTCGAAGAAGTAATGATATTGTTTTGAATTTCATTAAAATAAAAATTGTTATAAATTGTATTTTTTACTTCTTTAAAAAAATTTTAAGTATCAGATCCAGCAGTTTTTTCCTCTTGATGAAAATTAAAATTTGGCGAGATTAGTCCAACAAATAATAATTTGCAAATGGATGGGAACATTCATAAAACACAGAAGAAATCGCTATCATTGAAAATTTATGGTTTCGAATTAAAATCTCATCATACTAGATTTTAGGCAATCGACTAATGTAATTGTATACTGTGATTGATTATAATTCAATATAGCATAGTGAAATCCCTTTAATATCTCGTTCAATGGATTGCTCCAGAACGACAATGAGAATGATGATCGAATGTGAAATACACTCATGTCCATAAATTAAGGATAATACAAGTTCAGGAAGAGAAAGAGTTAGACGCAAAAAAAAATCTGATTTATATGTAAAGCCTATTTATTAAACAAAAGATAAAGAGTAAAAAAGATGCTATATGTTTGATATCACTAATACAAATTGCGATTTTTTGCTCACTGGAGCAAATTACAAGAAAAACCTATTTACAGAAACCAATATTACATGGTTAATATGATGATTAATACTTAGTATTTCTCCCAGACGATGCAATACAGTCCGTAAACGCCTAGGCATGCTGAGTATCAAATTATCGATCTGATCTTGGGGAATATTACACCACTCATCAAGCAATGCTCTCTGAAGTTTCAGTAGACATGTAGGAGGGGGTTGACGGGCTGCAACTCGTCGGCCAAGCATGAGCATGTCCCACACATGCTCAACTGGATTCAAGTCTGGTGAGAATGCTGGCCAGTCCATACGGGTGACATCCTCCGATCGAAGGCATTCGTTTACGATGTTTGCACGGTGAGGACGAGCGTTGTCATCCATAAACACGAATTCTGCGCCCTGAAATAAACGTACATGTTGTTCCAGAATGACGTCCAGATAGATTTGGCCTGTCATGGTTCCAATTTGAACATGCAGGTCAGTTCTGGAATCCAGAAAAATTCCTCTTCAAACGAGCAATCCTTCACCACCGTAACGGTGTCATTCAGTGAGGTTTTCTCTTGGTGGTAACGGTTACCTGGCGCTCTCCATATAAAAGTCCGACGATAATCAGACTGCAAGCTAAACCTGACCGGTCGGAAAACATCACATAAGCCCACTGTTGCGGTGTCCACAATTCATGCTCTCTACCCCAGGCTAACCATAGGCGACAGTGATTTGCAGTAAATGGAACACATCTTACAGGCCATATAGACCAATCTTCCCTAAGCGTCTGTACACGGTCTGCCTTGAAACTGTCGTATCAGTGGCTGAAGAGATAAATCCACATTAGACATAAAAAAATAATCCAAATGCATCTTTTGTGTCATAACTATGAGGTATTGCATTGAAAGGCTTATAAAGGGCTTGCGAACAATTTTACTTCTTTGCCTGTATTCCTTATACATCACTCTCGTCATTGTGACGTACTATCGGCGGCATCTGATGGCTTCCTGCAATTGGCATATGATTTTTGAAGATGTATGTATTCATTTTACGGGTGATACATGCATTTTATAGTTCGATTGCCGTGTGATTCTGAATTATCCGTAATTTATGGACATGAGTATGAGTGTACTAAAAAAATATCTTCACTGTAAATGTCTTTCGAGAAACTTCTCCCATGTTCACTATATGTCTTTCGCGAACCAAATTCATGATGCTGTATTCTTATTTTCAGTTGATCGGACCAATCTGCGTGTTCTTCTTTAACAAATAAAAGATTAAACATATACTTTTAAACATCAGGTACAACTTAAATGAATTCATAAACATCCAAAGCACTAAAAACTGAAATTTGACGTTTTTCGAATTGCAACAAGTATAACACAATATGCATTTCGTTCTGCCGCTTCCGGATAACTATTCCAGTATTTCAACAAAGGGTAATGCACAAAAAGAGGGAGCAGGGGGGTGGGGATGGGAAGATTCATTAAGTGCTATCTTAATATGAGTAAGGCTGCCAAATTGGCGATTACTTCAATAGTTACTACTATTCCTGTGAGCGACATAAAGAAACATATTAAAATGCTTCTTTATTCTAAATGGTAGAGACAGTGGGACCTAGAGACAAGCAGCAAAATTCATGTTATCAAACTCCATGTGCAACCTTGGCCCTCATTAGCGAACAGAAAATCACTATTTTAACTCGTTTACGCATTGGACATACTAGATTCACCCATATTCACTTGTTGCTAGGTGAAAAACTACCACTGCGTTCGCGATGTCATTGTCAAATGTCTGTCCAACATATATTGTCAGAATGCCCACATTTTAATGCCACTATTTACAGTTTTTTCAAAAGTCTTGCACTCCATTATCTTTCTTGCTTGATGAGATATCTCATGTCCAACTCTTTCCATTTTTAAAATCCATAAGGTTTTATCCATTTATTTAAATCTTGATTACATTTTAGAGTCTCTCCTCGTGTTCCCTTCGATGACTATTTAAAAGTGATATAATTTTATCGATTGTTTGGCGCAGCATAATCAACATCATGGTTCTTGCGCCAGAAAACCCCAAACAAATCAAATCTTAACATGAGTCCGAATTTTTCCCTTAGGGTGCCGTATACACGCCACCTACAATTTTCAAACGTAATGTTATCCTATGGAGAAATATTTTAAGTCTATTAAGTTTGCTATTGCGGTTTCTTTCTTATGAAGTCAACTGCAATCAGTAGAAGGAATAAAAACGCAGGCTTCTGCCAAAGGAATGTTTTCTCGGACTTCTCAAAGTATTTTTAAATATTTATTAAAAGTCGCAAAACTTCAACTTCGCACATTTAAATAATTCTATAAAAATTTTTTATCGTAAATAAAATAAAAATAGCAGCATCAGTATTGGTATCTTCTTTCCGATGCATATTTTTTTTATATATATATATGTGTAAAAGCAGTATTTTAGTCCTAAAATTGGAAAAATAATTTGCACTCCCCTCCAATGCTCCTTTAACCCCTCCATTCGCGGAGGAACAAACTATAAACCCACCCTTTACAATCTGATTTATCATCTGGCCTTCACTAGGTCTTAAAATCTCCCCCTCAACATTATCTTCTTTCCGCCTTTCTTTCTTTTTATTTTGTTTGTCATCACAGCTGTGGAATGCTATCGCATTCTTGGAAACAAATTTAGTAGACTATTTTTAAGTATATGATCATATCTATCTGTAAATTTGCAAATCGTTTATTTTTCTTGCTCACATGTTTGAAATATTGAGGGGAAATTAATGGAATATGGATTATCGAAGAAAAAAAATAGTAAAAAATAACAAAAAATCCCATTCTGGAAACTAAACAAAGATGGTAACGATTGTTAAACAACGATTGTAAATAAAAACCATAAGTATTATTGTCAAGTGCAGGGCCAGCTGCACTTGAGATGCTTTTGTTTATTTGCAATGCGGACGGAGAAGGGACAAAAAAACGGAGAAAATAATTCATGATCCAATATTTTGACAACAAAAAATGGAGAAAAAATTGACCTTTTATTTTGACTGTTTGTTGCCAGAACTTGTTGATCCCAGATCGATGAAAATTCGGGAGCCTTCTGTTATTATAGAGGCCCCCCCCCCCCCCCAAAAAAAAGGAGAAAACACAATAAGAATGTTTCTGAAGCTTTTTCTCTGGTCACTTTCATAACTGTACTTTTTTTGTATATAATTCGTTGCTATTTTGCCTATGTTTTTTTTTTATCAATGTTTTATATATTTGATATTGTACATAGCATTTATCTTATTTATATATTTTGCAATAAATGATAATAAATTTTATTCTAAATGGAAAAGTAATATTGATTTGATCAGAAAAATAATTACAGGAATTAAATTCATTTAAAGGGTGGTAAGATATAAGAAAATCTATATTCTCTTTTATTTACTAATATTTGAATATTTACATTTTTTTTGCTTGTTTGTTAATGATTAATACAATTTAATAGCTTTATTTTATGTTTCTGGTTGTGATTTTGCTAATACTTAACAAGTTACGAGCAACTCTGTGCAAGTACTGCTAATTATATTAGTGGTTTGGAAGCTATTTCAGAAATCTTAAATAAAGCTTTCAGAGAGATGTTCACGCATCGTTATCATTAGATTAAAATTTCAACAGCAACATGATAACAAAGTAATGTTTTTTTTTTTTTAAATCTATATTAACATTTCTGTACCAATATATCTTACTATTGATCTTTCCTCCTATTCATGTATCTACATTGCTTATCTTTGGATAATGAGAAAATAATTGTTTAATGGAACAAGGAAATGCCCTTAATGTAATAAATTATTGGATGTATAATAATCAATGCTAGTGAAATTAATTATATTAGATAAGAATATAATCTGTAATGCGCATAAATAATGCTGAATGAGAAAGTTTTTGTATTAGTTGAACTTTAAATACTTTCGTTTTTCAAGTTCCTATTTTAGTTGAGATTATTGAAAATTAGAAAGATGCATTGCACAAAATGTGGAACAGTATAAGTTTTTTAAACTAGTAGTAAATGTTAAATGTCTATCGAATTTGAAGTTAAATATACACTTATAAGTAAGCGATCAAAAGCAAGCTAAGTTAATTTTAGCAATCATAAATCTGGATTATAAAAATTATCTAAAACTAAGTTGATCACTGCTTTCATAAAAACTTTTTCTTATATGACAAAGAAATAATGTATTTTAATGTGTATTGGCATTTGTGTTACAATATATTTTACAACTATTTTTCTTCCAATTCATCGTTATATATAAGTAATCATGATTTATATTTTGAACGAAGCAACATTTCTACCAAGTTTTTTAATTGAATCTCACTAAACATTTAAAATTTTTTTAGTTACTTACAAATAAAAAAAAATGGCTAATAAGCCTTCAGGAATGCGAAACAGTTTTGACTTATTCCGGATGTTAGAGAAATGTTTGCGGTCACTTTACTCTTTTCTTTTTTAAATACAGCTGACCATATTATACATATTGTGAAATATTAAGAAAAGAATTCTATAGAAATTGGATTTAATTTTTTTTAAAAAATTGTAACCCTTTTTTTTATTTTCATATTATTTTTTATATATATCAGTAAAAATTATTACAAAGCCAAGATGAATTTTCAGATTGAAACATTCCAGAATTCTGATACGAAATCCTGGCTAAGCGGATGAATGGTGATATTGGCAAAACCCAATAAATAAATAAAACAAAAGAAAAGAAAAAATCATTCAATTAATGGTTTAAAAATTTCGAAAAACAGGAAACACTTAATCTAATATATGCATTTTACAATTTAATTTATTATTTATTTATTTAAATTTATGCACATGATCATATTAAGTTGGTTATATTCCACGTTTAGAAAAGCTAATTAATATAATGTATCCTAACATTATTTTCAAAATAACTATATTTTTACTTTTTAATATGGTACAAATGAGTCATTTAATTAAAATTTAGGATATTCTCTTTTTTGCGAAAATAAGGCAGAAATTAGGAACAGCCCAACTACACAGAAACACCAGGTCATATCAAATACGTCACATGAGTTGAAAAATTCACCTTAATTTTGTTCGTTTCCTTCCTTATTTAAGCTTATTTAATATTTTTTTAAATAAATAATTTACTTATAAAATTTTAAAGAAAGTTTAGGGACATTTTATTAAAATTCGCTGTAGGTACTAAAACTATTGAGAGAAAGGATTGAACCCATTCTTTGGGGATGAGTTCGAGGTCTTACATTTTCATAGGCACATAGATCTTGCCCGATCCTCCTGGATTGAAAAATTAATGAACGCAATTATTGTTAAAAATGAAGTGTCAAACGAAATGCTATAAATATTAAATTATTCAATTACTCCTTCTAAATTCAGGATTCTCTAATATTAATTAACATAATTATGAAGAGCAATTAAAAGTCCCAAAATCGAAGTACTTCAATAATTAATCAGTGCTGAGTTCAGTGTTCCAAGAGTCCTTCTAACATTCACGCTGCCTTCGGTACGATTTTTTGTGCAAGCAGAGAAAATCTTAAAATATCCAACTCAAAGAGTATCTTTTCCAAACAAGTTTGGGGGCTCATTAACCCCACCAAACCCCTCTTGTGATGTATCTTTTCCAAACAAGTTTGGGGGCTCATTAACCCCACCAAACCCCTCTTGTGACGTAACAAAGACAGTGTCGGTTTTCGAAAAAGAGTAAGGGAAAGTTTTATTGGGGCCAGTTCGGTGGGTCGGTTGACCTTCTGAGTGTCATACTCTTCACACAGTAATATCTCCTGGGGACTAGGATTTCTCTTTTTTTGTTGGGTGTTATTCGGCTTGTCAATCAAACCTTTTAAGCCTCTTCCGTCATTAGTTTGGTCACCGCCTTATCACCCCTATCGATAGCTGGCGCTTTCGTCGACATCGGGTTTCTTTCTCTGTATATGGCACTCTTACTTTCGAATGCTTTTCTACTTTTCATGACGCTACGCGCTTTGTGCAAGTGACCTCCAAGTAGCCGAAGTACATAGCTATTTGGAAACATAAATAACTAGAAGGAGAGGCCTTCCGAAAATATTTTTGCAAAATCCATAATAAATAATAAGAGGATAATACCTTTAGATATTCGGTCGGAAGATAATACCTTCAAGTATTATCTTCCAAATGAAAATCGGGGATCTTGGCTAAGGCCGTGAGAGCCAAGAGTATTTAAATTTCTATCACAAAGAAACCGGAACAAAGAGGAAGAATAACAATACAGGTAGAGAACATCCTTCTTTGCGATGTTTACCTAGAGATGAGAGTTTAGCACTTCATAGAAAATCGAGTATGGATTTTGGACATCTTTTCAATCAACTGACACTGAAACTTGACAGAGATAATTTTTACCACAAAATTACATATCAAATTTCACTTACCTAAGCCGTTGTATTTTTGAATTATCGCATTTTCATGCACTAAACCAAATAGTCAAACAGATGCACTAAACCAAATAGTGAAACTAATAGCCGCGTTTCTCTGAATGAATTTCGTTCAAAAATTTGATAGAAATCTATAAATTTGGTGTAGCTCAAAGTGTTTTTCAGTTATCGTATTCACAGGCTGACAGTTATAGCTTCAAAAATGCATTTTCAGATTCAGAAAGACCTAAACGTCGAGAGCCATCAAAATTTCGAGTTTAAATATTTTAAGATTACAATACTTACGTATTATTTAATTCGGTGTCGAGAAAAAAAAAAATAATAATGTGGAAGTTGAAAATATCCGGGGAAAAAAATTACGGTTGAAATCCATTATATTCGAATTATATTTAAAATGTTGACTCTGTTTTAAACATATTTTTAATTTGTTAATATTTCACTAAGAATTTTCCCACCTGTGCAGGCAAAATCAGAATGCTTCAAGAATCTGGAATGCTGCTGCCATGCCTTGTTGGTATTTACACAAATACTGAAAGTAAAAGAACCTGTAAATGGAATGAATACAAAGAAATATCATTTGATAATCCATTTGACTGCTTTCCAAAGAATAAGACAACTCACATTTACAATCACAATATGTATATTAACAAAATAAGCATAAAAAATTTAAATAAAATTTAAAAAAAAAAGTAACTTCTACATCACAAATTCAATTGTTGTCATGTCAATTATTTTTCTGTAAATATACTGTGAACCTTTGTACTTATAAATCACAAAAATTGCATTGCTTAAATCGTCTTTCGTAGGAACATTAATAAAAAATAAAAATAAATTAAGTAAATAAATAATAACGCCGTCACACTATTACATGTGTAAAAGCTTTCGCAATTTCTGCGGTATAGCTAGTTTTGCAATTCCTTCTGGCATATTATATGCTCTGGTAAGTATCTTTCTGATGGAACACTTGCAAAGTTGTTGGAGATTTCTGGGCTGGACGACTTCTGCGACCTCTTCAGGCTTTATAAACCTGTAGTAGTTTTCGACAAGATCTACAAATTGTGGGCCAGTGTGAGGAAACGAGAGGAGATCATCTTTTCTACTGGGATATGCAAATCGACGGTGAATTTCATCCAACAACTCCGATTCGGTGACAAACGGAACTGCATTCATGTTCCATACATCACGGAAGCCTTCTACAAGAGACCTGAACCTAGGTCCCCTTTGTTCTTTCTGAATCAAAATCAGAAACAACAAAATTTCAGTAACAATGGCTCTTCTGCTGGGATTTCTTTCTTCTAATGGTGCTTTAAACCAAGAATAAATCTCGCCTCTGAAAGAAAGAAAAAAAAGTTATATAAACATCTATTCGCTTTCGGCGGCAGTTTGTTTGCAAGAAATCTTGATTTATTTCATTTAATGACATTTCTTATGCACAAACTGGTATCCATGGCAACCTGAGAATACTAATTGATATTTAAATCACGTTATTTTAGTAGTCTTACATTTTCCCAGTTATTTGTTTTTATGAACTTACCTAAGGAATCAAATCCCAAAATATCCCAATTGAATGAAAAATATAACTTACCGCACCGCTGAATATTTAAAAGAACGCCGCATACGCGATGTTCCAAACTCACTTTCTTATTTCTTATATCAAATACACAGCTGACTCCCAAGTTAAAATTATACGTCGATAATTACGTATTTTATATGAGCCTTAAACATATTGTAATAATATCCTAATTGTAATATAATTCTAGTAATATCCAAATTGTAATATAATCCGAATTGAATGAAATATATAACTTTCTGCACCGTTGAATATTTAAAAGAACGCTGCATACGCGATGTATCAAATTCATTTTCTGATTTCTCATACAAAACACACAGCTGACTCCCAAATTAAAATTATATGTCGAAGTTCACATATTTTATATGAGCCTAAAAGATCATATTGCAATAATGTTTTAGACTTGATTCATTTATCTTTAAATTAAATGGTGTTTATTATACAGCATTGATAATATGAACACAAAAGATGTATTTCATTCAATAAAAAGTTTTATAAAATATTTCTAAAAATTATTAAAATTAGATAAAAAATGTTATAAAATAAAATTAGTATCTCTGATATCAGTTATCTAATTTATTACAGTTTGAGTAAATTTTCAATTAGTTTTTTTTTTGAGTTCTTGAAACTTGCCTATTTTTACAGGGAGAATATAGTACAATTATTTTTAATTGTTTTTAGGCTAAAGTATTGATTCAAACTGATTTTTAAAAATTTAATTGGCTTTGGATCAAATTCCAATGCCATGAGAATAAAAAAAAAAATAATAATAAAAAAAACTGCTTCCACCGCATCTAACATTAACAAAATAAATGTTTTTTCTTCTTCTTTTTACTATATAGGCCTTAGTTAATATATTCCAAAAGAAATTGACATACTTTTCTGTGTGGGAAGGAGTTAGAGTGAGGTTTAATTGCATTATAAATAATTCATTCATAAATTTTGCTTAGCGATGGAAGCAATCTACTTTTTATCAAGTTTTGGAAAGACAATTAGAGCAATATTTTTTATTCTTATGGAAGTTTATTATGTTCTGAGACAGGGCTGCCGAATATAAGCATTGCGAAACCGCAATATTCCAACTTCTACATTTTAAAAAAGGACCACGGTGGCCTAGTGGTAAAATCTCGGCTCCGAAAACGGAGGGCTTCAAGTTCGAGACGCGATTTCACCGAATAAAAGCGGGCGTGTGCATTCTAAATTCTTCGGGGTCAAATGTTGCCTCGCTGGTGTGGTTTGGAAGCTTGGAGAGGGAAGTGCTGACTCAGGTGTCGTCCTCGTCATCTGACAGGGGCTGAAAATTACGAAGGCCTTCCCCACATAGTCGTAGTGTTGCTTTAAAACGAGACGTTAATGTAATTAAACTAAATCAACATTTTACAATTAGCAGTTCTGTAATAATTTTTAATACCTTTATGAATTGAATTACAAAACCATACAAATAATTGAACTCCAAATGTATTTGTTCAGAAATAGATGCTAAAATTTATTTAATTAAAAAACATTTTTTCAGTTAATAAATTATAATCCAATTAAAACATTTAGATAATAATTATTATTTCATTAAAAATACATTAAATTTGCAATTCAGAACAAATATGTTTAATTTGAAAGTTGCCCTCATTTCCCAGGCACTTTTTTGTTTAATTCTTTCTAGACAAGTTTTTATTAGTCTCAATTTTGTAATGCACTTCAAAAATTTACTTACTTATATACATTGGACAACAAAAAAACTAACCAAGGGCACGGAGGTTGCACCTTAATATATAAATACTCTTATCAAATAAAAATTAAAATGCCACTTCTTTTGGTAAAGAATACAAATATTATATCTTACAGTAATATAGTATACTATTAACTAAATATAGCCTAGATAAGTAGAGTAATTGTTCCATGAGAAAAGGAAAAGCTTCGCTCAAAATTAGTATAGCAGATAACTTTTAACTTTCTATGTTCCAGATATAAACAAATATAAAAGCAGTAGCACAGAACTGAAATTTTCAGTTGGGCATTGAAGTTAAAAATTTAGTAAAAGTATGAAATTATATATGATCTCAAAAAATCAGGAGTAAAATAAATAAATAAATAAATAATAAAAAAAGACATTAATTTTTAAATCCTTCAGATCTTCAGGCAAATTATACATTTTAAAAGTGCTTACAATCAGCTTTTTTATTGAAAGACTAAGTTACAATGAGAAAGCTTAATCATTTGTCATAAAATACTTTTTACACATATAGCACATATTATGATGCACTTGTCTTAATGTGGGATTTTTGTATAAATGGTAGCAACACTTGTGAAATGAAATTTTGTGTAAATGCCCTTTTGTGAATAGGAATCTCTTCCCCACCATCTTAAAAGGCACAAGAATTGATAATTGAAAAGAAATCAACACCTCCTAAAACGATGACCATTAGAACTCTTAGAAATTAAAATTCTTTTCAAAACTAGTTTGAGTGTTCGATCGGTTTTGATCGAACTTCCGATACTTATCGAATTTTTGATACATATCGAGTCTGCTGATACTTATTATATTTTCAGTACAAATCGAATTGCCAATACTTATCGAATTTTCAATACACATCGAACTGCCGATACTTATCGAATTTTTGATACATACCGGATTTTCGATACTTGCCAAATTTTCGACGCATGTCGATTTTTTATACATACTGACTTTTCAATATTAATCGAATTTTCATTACTAAAGATAATCAGTCGTGGCAATGTTTTACGAATATATATATATTTTTGGCTTTCAAGGCATTGTTTTGCATATCGGTAGAAAATAAGCGTTGTTTATCTTTTCTTTTTAACCCGCGTGCTTTTCTGCAGCATGAGCTTTTATATTTCTAAAAGTGTATAATTTTTCTTGTTTTATATCTTCGAAAAAATGCTCTTTTCCAATTTCATAATATATTTTTTATTACAATATTTTTTTAATTTAAGATAAAGAAAATTTTTAATGGATAAATTTTATCACTTCGATTTATTTTTAATGACTAACTTTTCTGCCGTATAATTTCTTTTTCCTATATTTACCTAATTAATTTTTAAAAAAATATTTTCCAACAAGAATATAATTCTGAACCAATAGCAAGTTTATCACAAAGAATAATAAAAAAAGGTAAGAATTCTAGAACAACATCAAAGTTATTTATAAAAGTCTATAAAAGAGATATATGTTTTTGTTCAAACAATCTGTATTATTGTCGATATTAATATAAATGATGATAAAAAGTACAAAATGTTAAAATTAAATTTCTATCCTTAACACAAATCAGTATTGGAAAAGTAGATTTCAATTTATTTGCTCAATTCTGGGAAGAATTTGTAAAAGATTTAAATTTATATTTGAAATACAATTGATATAGAAACAAAATTACATTTTCAAGTTAATCGTTTGTTCAAATGCTAGAAATAACAGAATTTAATTATCTTTTACGAATTTTAAAGGAACTGATCGAAAATAAATGAAAATCATAATAAAACGAACAGGACGGCATGAAGTGAAGTGAAATTTAAAAAAATATTATTGAAATTAAAATTAAATAATTATTTAATAAAATAATTTATTATTATTAAATAATTATTTAATTAACCATAAAGCAAATTCGTATTTCGCATAAAACAGAAATTTGATAAAAGGCAAAATCTGCAAAGTATTCTATTTTCCCCAAAAAAATTTTAATAAGGCAACAGATCTCCTATTAAAAATTGAAGATTTAATATTTGATTATCTAATATTATTTACTAATACTTATTATTGTTTAACTGCAGAGAAGTAAAAAATTGCCTTCACAGAGAAAATCATTTAAAAATGTTTGACTACTCAGTAATCTTAATTTAAAGATCAACAGAATTTTATCAGATATGTTCATAGGCTCATTTTCAGCCATAAAACATATAAGACAGTAAAATGAAGAATGTACAATTTACGAAGAGAAAAATGAATTTTGCTTAAGTCAAAATAAATACTCGAATACTTAGGTGTCATCTACTCATTAATTAGATATGCTAAGAGATTTTTTTTAACTCATAAAATATAAATATGTATAACTAATGAATGCGTAATTTATTTAGAAGAAATTGCATTCTTCTTGGATTAGGATACATATTTCAAGGTTTAGTCTTCATCTAGTCATGGAAAAATATGTGGGAAAAAAATACATACAGTCGCTCCAAGCCAAACTCGGACATCAAAGAAAATCTACTAATTAAGTATAAGAAATTTAAATAAAAACGGTTAGCAAAATAATTTAAATGCATTTTTAATAATATATTTATTGCAGTATTAAAAACAGATAACAAAACATATAAATTATTACATTGTAACCAGAAATTATGGTAAAAAACAAAACAAAACAAAAATTAACGCCCAAGCCAAACTCGGACGGCTAAGAAGATTTTTAAAACTAGTTAATATTTCAAATGAATTAATATTTTGTGTATAATTCTTTGTTTTTTATAAGCATTTTAAGGCGTTTCGGTATAGATTGCACCAATTTTTCACAAAAATTAGGCTGAATGTTGTCCCATTCTTGCAATAATACTCTTTTCAACTCAGTTTTACTTGAAACAGCGTGTTCCTGGACTTTTTTGTTAAGATGATTCCACAAATTCTCGATGGGATTGATGACTGGGCTTTGGGGGAGGGTGTTTCCATGATGTGAGGACAATTATATAGGAGCAAGGAACGCACTCTATAAACTTTATGCTTGAGATCATTATCCTGATAAAATTTCCAATTATTGCCAAGCGAAAGTTTTTGCACATATAGTGGCAAATTTGTTTTTAAAATGTCAAGGTATACTTTCTGATCCATTCTCCCTTCAATGAAATGCAAAGTTCCTGGGCCAGCAGCTGAAAATGATCCCCAGACCATTACTGATCCTCCACCATGCTTCACAGTTGGTTTCAAGTTTTTTCTACGCAATTCCTCATTCGATTTTCTCCAAACATATGGCTTGCCATCTAATCCAAATATATTGAATTTGCTCTCGTCAGTGAATAATACTTGTTTCCAGTAAGAAAAATCCTTGTTTTCATGCTCCTTTGCGAATTCACGTCTTACTTTTTGATTTCGCTTACTTATGAAAGCCTTTTGTCTGGCTTTTCTTCCAATGAGATTTTTCTTATGGAGCACATTTCTAATTGTTGATGGACTAGCTTTTTTCCCTAATTCATTTTCAGCAATAATAGCTAGCTTTGGAGCGCTAAGGAAGGGATTTACTATCACTTTTCTCACTAAATATCGCTCATCTGCTGCGGTGAAAATCTTGTTATGGGCTTTTTAAGGCTTATTTTCCACCTGATTATTGGTTTTGTAGCGTTTTATGATGTCATGAACCGTGGAATGACTTCTTTTGACAATCTCCGATATTTCTCGCACAGACTTTCCATTTTCAGTATGCTTAATAATCAATTTCCTTAACTCTATGCTCGTTTGGCCCCTTTGCCTTGACATTTTCAATAAATTAAGTTTTTTTCTGCAATAAATGAAAAAACGTCAAATCGAGAATTCCGCAGAACAACTGCAATGTTTTTCATGAAGTTGTCTACAATTTTCACTCAGAATTGCAATTATTTGGTGCTTTATTGTCAGATGTCCGAGTTTGGCTTGCGCTCTCTTTCTTCCGCAATTTTATTTTTATCTCTAAATTTGTCATTATAATTTATGAATTAGCGTTATTTGGTTTGTTTTTAATAGAGCAATAAATTCACTATTAGAAAACCATCTTTACTTTTTTTTAATTCCTTTTAGTCAAAGTATTTCTGCAAAACAAGATTTTTTTCTATGGTGTCCGAGTTTGGCTTGGAGCGACTGTAATTTGAAGTCCAGAAATAAGTTTTTAACATTCACTAGCATTACATTACACAACTACCAGCCGCAAGAAGGCTAGATTGGCGCCTAGGGCCCCGAAACAAAACCTTAAAAAAAAAAAAAAAATCGCGTTAAATTATTTTCTAAATTTACAGCTAATTCCATGAATAACAACAAAGCTGATTTCAGCGAAAAAGAAAAATCGCTTTAGCTGTTTTCTTTCGTTTTATTAAAGGAAAAAAAAAAAAAAAAAAAAAAAAGAAGGAAAGATTTTTTTTTTTTTTTTGTGAATAAGATTGCAATGCAAAAAAATTTGTAATCATCATATGAAGAGATTTTGAGATTCCCTTAGGTCTCATTTATTCGAGTTGTATATTTTACACAATAGTTTGAAAACAAATTCTTTTTCCACTAAAATAATGAAGCAAAGGGAAATTTTATCTAATATATTGTACATTTGAATAATATTTCATAGAATCAGTTTTTATATTTTCGCATTACTCATTGAGCTCCAAAAAAAGAGATAAATCGCATAAATTTCCAGAATATTCAAAATATATTCATTTATACACATTTAGCACCCCATTCACAAATTACATAAATTGTAACATAATAATTTTGGTACTTTCATTTTAATTGAAGATAAAATTTTTTATTAAAAAATTTCTTTATTATTGAGGATAAAAAGAAAACATTTTAATCACAATATTTGATTTTCATCCACCCTTGACAATGATTATGATGTCAGATCCCTGAAAGATTTTATTAATTTAAAGGGGATAATTCTTATAAAAATAAAATACTGAATCCAAGGAATATATTTCTTTATATAAACAGTGAATTTGAAAAGAATCTTTAATATAATGTTCAGTATAGTTTTGCATAAAAAAATAATTTAAAATCAAATGTCAATTTAAATACAATATATAAATGAATAATTATAATTTGATAAAAATGATTTTAATTGGATTTCTGTATTTCTTTAAAAAATAAAATTAAAAATTATCTCTTATCTGTTAGATATAACTTTTTGTTTATAAATATTTATTTAAATTTCAGCTCATAACATTAAATTAAAACTTTTATATTTAAAAAATTCTCGCAAAACATGACACGATATTAGAATATTATTTAAGAATAGATTTTTGATATTAATTTATAAAAGAAGTCACTGCTTGGAAATTGAATTATGCAGTATTTATTGTAAACTATTAAAAAATAGAAAACCAGAGCAAAGTGCAAAACAAAACTTTTTATGGAAATGAAGCACACAATTTTATTAGTTGACATATACTTTATAAGATGAACTTTAATAATGTACTTCTTACGTGATAGTATACAAGGGGGTGTTCAAATGAAAAGGTACAAAACGTCGTAACAGCGTAACCGTTAACATATTTGCCTATGCCACTATGGGAGAACGTAGAGAGACATCTAGGAATGCAATAGGAGTCTTCGGCGTAGATCAGAGCCTGCGCGGGCACTCGCATGCCCAGGAGAGAGCATAGGCTCTTATAAAGAGCGCAGTTCAATTGCGCTACTTGTTGAATTCCTCGTATACAGAACCCTTAACTCTGATGTGTACTGTGAAATACTCTGAAGACTACGCAGGTCCATCATGAATAAAAGACCGGGGCTACTCACGGTTGGTGTGGTTCTGCTCCATGATACCGCACGTCCACACGTCTCCAGGGTCACAAACGCGGAACTGCCCAAGTTCAAGTGGCAGCAGCTTGAACATCTGCCCGGACATGTCGCCCTGCGATTTTCATGTGTTTGGTCCTCTGTAGAAACATCTGAAAAGGAAGCGCTTCAACTCGGACGGCGAACTCAAGGACGATGTGAAGGACAAGGTCTCGTCATGGCCACAGGAAATCTGGGAACAAGGAATCTTTCGGCTCGTTAATAAATGTGATCGTTGTGCTCAGGCCTTTGATGTATACATTAAGTCTTCATTTATACACACAGTGTAGTTTCATACCTTTTCATTTGAACACACTTTGTATTTAATAATGCATAAAGAAATCATAATGATCATACATAGAAATATGTCATCTATAATTTCCAGTTATCATTATCAATTTCATTTGTCAAGTTCTATTTAAATATCTCTTAGACATTTTAAAAGGCCTCATTTTAGGCATCTGAAAATGCATTAATTTATCATGATTAGTTTAATAAAGTAATTTAACTCTTTTTTTTTCTGATAATAATCTGAGTAAATTTCAGAATAATCCAAATTTGCTTTTAATCTCCCATTTACTTTTAAATATTTTATGGATTATTTTTTTTGGAATGCATTCTTTTTGTGACTTGAATTTCTAAATGACTAAACAACAACAACAACAAAAAAAAAAAAGACAAAAATAAAATAATTTATAATAGTGACCTTTTAAGAAGAACAACAAGAAAAAGGAAAAAATTCATCAGTCACACTGAAGTGCAGATTTAAATCTTGCAATTCTTACTTTTATGATTTTCATTTATATTATTAACTTACTTATTACTTAACACTCATATCATATTTCAGTACTGAGATTCAAATTAATTATCTTTTCTATCTTAATAATTTGCTATATATAATATTTATTTGTTCAACAATTACAATGAAAGTAATTTTGCTAGGAAAGGGATTTTTTTTATACAATGAATAATAAGTTTTTCAGTTATAACATAAATGTTTATATTTGTAAATTATTGATATAAATTTCATTTATTGATTTCAAAGTATATTAACAAAGATTAATTTAGGAAATAAATTAGATAATTAAAATAAAACAGAATAATTAAATAAAATTATTTTTCATAAAAATAGTTATTACAAATTAAAATATATGAATTTAAAATATTATGTTTAAAAAAGTTCATATGTGGGATTTTATTAGGGGGGGCAGACATGCTTAATCTACCCCTGGCAATTACAATAAACTTCTTCAGATAAAGCAAATAGATATTCTTATTAAAGAGGGCACAGCACTTCCTGTCCCGTTCATAAATTGATTCCTGTACAATTAAATGTTTCACTGAATGATGTTAATATTAAAACTTTAATGTAGGTTGGAAGTATAAAATATGTACAAGACATTTATTTTTTCATAAAGCAATATAGAATGGTAAGAAGATCTAATGCATAGTCAAATAAAAATAGCTTCAGTATTTATATATTATTAATTTGAATTTATATTTTAAGATGGTGAACTTTTTATTATTTTGAAAAGATCACCAGTTAATCGTTAAAAATGAATGTCTTTGCTTAATTAAGTGATTCAACAAATACATCATTACAAATTTTTTAAAAATATTTTACACTAAATGAACACAATGATTTACTGATTTATATTGGGATAATGTTATATAAAATTATTAACAAATTAAAACAGATATTTTTTTTCTAACAAAGAATTAAATTTGACTGTTTCTTTCTTCATTTCTTTTCATTAATTTAAGATTTTAAATAGACTTCTTACAGAAATGCAATTACAATAGCTCTCATAAAATAGAAATCATGCAGCAAAAAACACAAAACAAATGTTAATGTTAAAAATGTAATAAAAAATTTCAATTTAAGGTTAATTTTTTTAGAATTTCCTCTATTATTTTATAAAATCTCTATTATTAAATAATTACATATATTCACTATTATTAAAAAATTATATATCAGCTATATTTATGAAAAAAAGAGTATTTTATAAAGGCTGCAAGTTGATAAAGACTACCGAGATGTATACAGCAGGAAAAATTTAAAAGCTGGGAAAAAAAAAACAATATTAAATGCTAAAAATTTTTTAAAAAATTATAATTTATATTTATGTCTATTTGTCAAAGAATTTAGTAATTCCTTTCTTGTAATTCCATTTTTTGAATTATAGCATGATATACAATTTTAATTGCATGTTATAATTACATAAAAAGTAATTATTATTCTAAAATCTATTTACACTCGGTAGTTTTGATAAATTTATCTATACAATATTTATTTCAATACAAAATACTTACTTAAAATATTTGTCATAAATTGCCACTCTGCCATGATTTTGTTCAAACCCATACCTCACAAGCACAGCAAGTTGATTTACATTTCCTTGCAATAAAGCAGAAGTAACAGGACAAAAGCACAAATAGTCTTCTTCATTCTTTTTGAACCACATTCCCCAAAAATTAAATTGTGCAGCTTGAGCAATTTCCAAAATATAAAGCAATATATTTGTGTCATCACTTTTATTGAGAAAATGGCTAAGAACATAAATTTTTGCTTCATTAGAATTTCCACACAATACATTCCACAAATTCAAAAAAGAAGGAGGATCGTAAAAAAGCTTATGATTTAAAATTCTGAACACATCGACGTAAAGACTAATCTTTCTATCCGAAGTAAGAATATTACTGAAAAGATTACAAACGGTAAGCATCTTTTGAATCAATTGGGAAAGCAAGATGGTATTATGTTCCCAATATATTTCATCCAATATTTTTATTTTATAAAATCCGAAAACAATTGTTTGGGTATACGTCAATATTTGCTCTTCTTTACAGGGAAGCTCATTCCACGGAACTAATTCTGATGACTTGATTTTTTCTCTGTAGTCAATAAGATTAAGATATACCAATGTATTTTTTTCAGACCAAATTAACAATTCTTCAGAAACTGCTAATTTTTTAGTAGTTTCAGTAATTAGTCTATTTAACGAAAGAACACTTTGATGATGTTTTATTTCATATGGCTTCGTAGTTCCATAATGAGACATTTTGACACTAGCTTTCTTCTACATGATATTAGCAAAAATCAAAACCGGGATTAACTGTCAAAATATAGTGGAGAACTGAAAGTCGCGCATGACTATTGCGCATATTTCGACTTGTTTTTGCACGCGCAGCTATGGTAAACAGAAAGAAAAAATTAATTAATGTAAAGTATATTTATTCCTGAAATTAAATTCTGCAATTTTTTCTAAGAATTTTAATTTTAATCATAGGAAAATATTTGGATTTTAATTCCAGACCAGATAATTAATTACAATAAAAAGTCCCGTTGCCAATAGTTTTTAACTTCAAAGGAATGACGTAATTTGTAAACACGTAATTTGACGTTCTGCTGAGGGACAGTGTAATAATTTCAACTTAGTTATTTAAATTAGCATTTAAGAGTCGGGAAACAACATTAAGAGTTCTCTAAAATTAAAGGTATTAAAAAAATTTTGAATATTTTTTTTTATCAAACTCTGAAAAATGAGGATTGTTTATTAAAAGTTTTTTAAGTTTTGAAAATGCATGTAGCTCGGATATTTTGTCTATTTTGTTCTCTGTCTTGTATTCATATTTGGCATTCTTGTGATGCTATTATTGTTTTATATTTTAATAAAAATCGCATTTTTTTGTAAATTTTATCAAAAGAAACACATGTTATTAATTTAACAACTGACCAATTTTAGAAATCATTTTGTCAGTTTTGCATACGCGACTGAAAATGTGGTTTTTCTCATGCTTTAATTTGCATAAAATGTCTATCTCAAGATATATTTGTAAGTGGTTAAATGATGCCTGAAATGCCTTTCTTAAGAATTTGTATAATTGTCATTTTTTTTTATAGTTTGTCTGTGTTTTACAAAATTGGTTTGCTGTATGAAACAAAAAGTAAAATTTCAGAACATGAATCGTAAATACTTTGAAAATTTCAAGAAAGTTGCTTACATTTCATTTGGTATGAATTATTTATACCAATGTATAATCTAAAGTGATTTTGGGTAACTTCAAATTTTGAGCTGGCTATAATCTTCAATCTTTCATTAAAAATGAGTTTAATTAAAAATGTCTGCAGTTGCTATCATTATAAAATATTAAAAATCATTGATTTATTTGCTATTAGGGTATCATACAAATTTAAACATTGTTAGCTATATAAAGTATTTTAGTTTTTTTTTACCATATACTGAAATTACTAATTTTATCTTGCAGTCTGTCAAGAATAGAGAACTTGTTGAGATGTGTTAAAACAATAGAATGGCTACTGGAAATGTGGATTATTCTTTTTCAAAAAGAAACATAGAATTTTCACGACCATTTAATTTGAATTTCCTTGATGTTGAATTACAATCTGAATTTTTAGGTTATTCTGAAAGAACATCTAGTACAATGGACAATAATGTTTATGCAGATAGACCATTAACAATTCAAGTCCTGGATAATGAATCCCTTAACTATCCTATAGCTTCAACTAGTGATAATGGGAATATTAAGGATTCAGATTCCTCATCCAAGGAAACTAAATCTGTCCAGTCTTTATCAGATTTTCTGGCAGTGAATAAAAATAATCCACTGAGTGTTGTTAGACAAGAATTGATGTATAGTGTTATTCCTGAAGAACTAACAATAAATGTTGATGTAGATGAAGAAAGTTTGCATAGCTGGAGACCAAACATGACAAATTCTTTGAGTGCTGATATCTTTTTACCTCAACCATTGTTCAACATCAACCCAACTGCAAACCTTTCAACATCTTCAAAAAACCAAGATCTAAATATTCCTCAACTTCTTTGGAATAAACCAGTACAAAATGAACTATCTGATGATATGGATAAGATTCAAATATCAATTAATCCAGGCTTTCCAAAGAATTTTCATATAGATATTCAAGGTAAGATTAATAATTTAACCCTAAGAGCCCTGACCACCTATATTGCCCCATTCGACAGGACCTGACTTGGGCGCTTTGAGGTGGTTAAATGATTTTAAGGAGTGAAAAGTATTTCTTGATGAGCGGTCATTTAAATTTAAATTCATTTAACTGCCTAAAAAGCGCCTGCCCCTGTCGAACAAGGTGATATCGGGCGGTCAGGGCTCATAGGATTAACATTACTTTTTAGAAAATTGAAAATTTAATTGAATTTGAGTGTTGGCATCATTTATAATTTATTCATCTTACATTCTTTATCTATTTTAATATTTTTTTCATGTTGAATGATTTACAGACAATCCCAATTCAATTTAACATTATGTATTTAAAAGTAATTTAGTTTCAGCATCTTTTAATCTGTTACTTAATTTCATGAACCCTTTGATGAATTGAAATGTATTATGCTCAATGCCTGTGCATGTGTTTGCAATATCAGTCGGAATACAATTACCTTCTAGGGACATAGGTATCTCTTAAAATTTATTGTTTGAAATTTAAACTTGCAAACAGGTATGGCTAAAAGGATAGGGAAATTAGAATTTTAACATATCATCAATTGTGTCCTTTTAAATGTAAAAATAAATGCAATGAAAATTTTATAGGAAAAATTTAATTTGGTTATGTCCAATATATACTAGGAATATTTTATTGGCATTTTGTAGAGTCCTTTGAAATTAAGAAAGGCTATTTATTTATTATTAATAATTTTCAGCCATTTTAAATTTAAGATTCATAAAATTTATCTTGTATTTTGTAAGTTCAGCAGCATTATATTTACTATTAGTTCTGCTAGAGGCTCTTCAGTAGTCTTTTGGTCATTTCTTTACAGATTGATAGTAAATGGGAAATTATTGGGATTTTTTTTTTATTTAGTCTGTTTTAGTTTAAAATGCTATAGATAAATCTTAGGTTCCATGCTCTTTAACATATTTTTAGGATATGTTTAATTAATTACAAGAGATTGTGGGTATATATGTGTAAAAAAAAAAAATACATAATTTAGCAAAAGCAACAACAAAAAACAAACAGTGACAGTTATTTGAGAAATGAACTGTGGTATTTAGTATCTACAGACAACTTCTTTTTTAAAATATCATTAAATATTTTATTATATAATACCTGTATATGAACAGTTAGTTAACATTTAAAGAAAGTAAATTAAAAATTTTTCTGTTTAAAATATACAAAAGTAATATCAATTGTTTTTCTTCTTTCATAATAGATGCAAATTATTAAAAAATGAAAGCTGTCATTAATATTGTATTTAGTGTTAAAAAATTTTTGAGACTTAAGTTTAGTGTTTGATTTCTCACTGGTCATATCAAAGTCATAATAATCATCTAAAAACTTGCCAAAAGACTGCCATCTTGGATGGATACCAGAAGTGGTAATAAATAACTTTTACATTTTATATAGCAAATTGTTACGATTACAGTTGGCAAAAAAATTTCCCCAAACAAATTCATTTATGGCATTATTATATGTGTGTGATTGTATATTAATTTTAAGTAGCATGTAGACAGTTGTATATATTTCAAGACATTATGAAAATGTAAAATGCGAAGACATACTAATTTAAAATTCATGAAAAATTCTCTCATTGCATATAAAACATTACTATTAATACATTTCTTTTTCCTAATGTAGGTCATATGAGCTCTCAAAAAGCTTTGTTAAATACTGTGAAATATGAAGTCATGAATGCCAGGAGAAATAAAATAGAACTCAAAGAAGCAATAGATAAATTGACATATAAGTTAGAAGAAAGAAAGATGTTTCAGAATGTAAGTTTCAGAAATGTTAATTAAAAAAATTGCATTCTTAATTGCAGTCACTTAGATATATTGAGATCAGATTTTAATAAGAGTCTTTAAGCATTTGCTGATTTTTATACTAATAATTTTATTTAAAGAATTTTTTTTTAAATTCTTATAATTTGCTATCTTAAAAGCATCTATCTATTACTTTGTTGTAATTGACTTTGGAAGCAGTTAATTTATTATAAAAATAATATATTATTATTGTATTACTACAATATATACTACATGTATCATTATATATTTACATATATAATTACTGAGATGGCATTTTAAAACAGTGACATATTTACTTTTTTTTGACATGGTTACTTTTAGCAATATATTGATGACATGATAAATTCAAACAACCTTTTTATAAGCTCGCTTTTTTGAAACATTAACTGAATTGTAGAATTAACCCATTAATAATGAATTTTTAAAATTTACTTTATATTTTCTATATGAATGGACAGAATAAGTTTTAAATAAATTTATTATTTCTATTTTTTCCCTGAAGGATTTTTAAATTAAATAATGGATCATAATAGTCCCATAATAGCTCTCCTCTTTACTTTTTTATATGAAAAACATGATTATTATTTATTTCAATGCAATTTTATTTAGATATTTCCAATATTTGATTAATATTATTGTAAAAAGTGCAAACCTTACAATTTGTTCATAACTAAAAAACACATACTAGTGTAAGAAATGTCTTCAGGACTCAATGGTTTTTAATAAAAATTAAGCATTGTCATCTGGATGATTAAAGGTAAAATATGTATTACTCTTCCTTTTTTACAACAAAAACATGTGATGAGTTTCAAAGATATTTCTCTAGTATTAATACAATGTTGTATATATATTTGATAGAATTCTTTTGCTTGGTACTGGTACAATTTCTATTGCTGGTGGTTTTTTTAAAGTCTTTAGAAGATCTTAATTTTTATTTTTTGAAAAAAATGGATCAATTATTAATAATTTTTTAAATTTGCTCGACATTGTGGTGCTATTGGCATTTGCCTATTAGTTTTCGCATGACACCAATGTGGTGCCACTGGATGATATAGTATTTATTTTTAAAAAAATTTGTGGAATGCAGCTCCTCTGTTTGAATTCTTGAAATAATCAAAATAAAGGCACTACTTTTGAATTGAATTGATGAAAAATAAATAAAAGAAAGCTGCAAATTTTTAAGCAATTTAGTTGAATACTTGTATTGTTTTGGTTAGTATATTATGCAGAAATAATATGATCATAATTTAGAAATTTTAACAATTTTATAAAGTAAAAAATTTTTCACTGCTCCTGCTTCCAAATTAATAGTTTTTTTCTTTGTAAATAAGTGTAAAAACTTTTTGGATATTAAACTTAGAAAAAAAAATCTGAATTTAATTATTAATCATATTTAGAAATTTAGTGGATTTAGTTTTCCTAGTGCTGAAAAATTTAGTTATCATAATAGTTAATTTTTTAAAGAAACAGTTAATTTTTTAATGAGAATTTTTAGCTATGTTTTCCCCTCAAGTATTTCTAAAGAGAAACTTTTTATCATGAATTAAGCAAGTCGATATTTTTTTTATATATTAAAATAAAATCTTTTAATTGAGAATTCATTATGCTGATTATTAATATTTTAAGATTTATCTATTATTTTTTCTATTATAACTCTACTGTTTTACTTCCTGCTAGATATTCTTATATTATATAAATCATTTAATGCAATCTATATTTAATTGTTGCTTCTTATGTGACTGATAGTGATTTAATTCATAAATATACTCCAAATAATAACTATTATAACAAATATATTCACTTTTTTATATTATATATTTATAACTAAATTATCTTTACAGAGTCAAGATATTAAAAGGCTGAGCGAAGAAAATGCTCGATTACGTTTAGAATGCCAGTGTTTATGTATGGAAGTTGATTATTATTTAAAAGGACAAGGTAACTAACTAGCTTTTAAAATATATTAGTTTTTATTCTTTTGTAAAATTAAAATAATAGTAATAGAGCAGAGTTTTTAAGCTGTGCATTATGATTCCAAATGAAGACAAGTGCAACAATATTAGAATGGTTAAAACTGTCATTGCACCATCTTTTTTCATTATTTAAGGCAAGATAAGAATTTTAATTTCAAATATTTCAATATAATATTTGGAATAATAGTATGAAATTTAGTTTGTATTAGCTGTTAGTCTGTGTATTAAACAGCACTTTTGCATTTATTCTCAATTTTGTGGAAGTAACAGATTTTTTTTGTTTTTGTATCTAATGAATTTAGATGGAAAAAATGTGTAAAGTGATTTTCAATAGATAATTGTTTTTTAAAACTGGCATTACTTTCTGTTAGAAAATTAGAATTTTGTATAAAAATTTTAAATTAAAAAATATTAAAGTTCATTCTAGGAGAGTTAAACTATTCATCTTTGCCGTTTATTACATTAGTATTTCAGCAAATTGCTGCATTTAAAGATTAAAATGCATAGCAATAATATATATATTGAGTTTCATGTATACAAAGCTTTAAAAGAAAAAAATGGTTGAGGAGGGGTAACTTCTTTCTATGGAAAGAAAAATAAAATGTATTCTGTCAATATTTTTGTTTACTGAATATAATTTAAGTTAGATATCAGATTGACTTCATTTTTTATAATTATTTGTATTTTGATGTTATTTTTTAAAATATTTATTGTGAAATATTATTTATTACTTTCTGAAAGTAATAAAATTATCATCTTGTGCATTATTATGCAGTAGTTAATTATTTTAACTGTCATAAATTATTTTCTCCTTTTTAAACTCGTGTATCTTTCTTTTTGTGCTATTATTTTGTTAAATTCATTTATAAAAACATTAAATACAATGCTAATTACCCCAAATTTTTTGTGAAAATAAATTGCAGATAATTTTATTGTGGTTAAATAAGAGAATCTCAAGTCGTCCTTAAGAAATATTTGATTTGCTGAAATAAAATTTAAAAATAGTTATTTCATGTTTTTTTATGATCAAAATAATACAATAAAAGACTTTATTTATCTACTTTTTCTAAAAACGAAGTTTTAATTAGACAGAGATTTTATTTTTAATTCTCTTAATTTTTCATTAAAATTTATATTATAACTATATAATTCTAGTTTTAATTATAAATTTATTTCAGTTTTGTATGCTATTCACTGTTATGACTTTGTGTAATTTTAGATAATAAGTAGTCTTGCTACATATATCATAAATATTGTGTATATATTACTAAGTGGCATACATGTAAGAACTTTTGTATAAAAAATGTATTTATTCTTTTATAAAACATACATAAATAGGTACATAATTTCTTTATTTGTACCATGTAAATACACAATAAGAAATTTATTAATTCTTCATAATTCTATACATTTTGGAGCTTTTTGGATTTAAATACTTTTTTGGACTTTTGGATAAGGTGGGGGGGGGGAGAGAAAAATTGACCTACACGCTAGATGGATGAAGACCATGCTATACCACTGCATCTAATATAAATCAAAATTCCAGTTTTGTTTTAAATTAGCATTGCTATTTTCAATTAGGGAATATCTTTTTATTTCAGCTATATTTTATAATTTTTCAAGTGTTATTTTGATTACATGTTATATTATATGCATATCTGTCCTATATAAAAATGTATGTCAATACATTTGGTTACTCTATTTTTAATTGCAGCTCCATTAGGCGAAGTAGATGAAAACTTTTATGGGGAAAATTCTTCTCAAAGCCAAAAAGGTATGTGCGCATTCCAAGAAATTATTCAAAAAATGAAATAAAATATCATCACATCAATTACATCTTTGCAAATTTTAATGATTGCAGTATATGCTAAAATATGACCACAAAATGCTGTTATTGAAAACCTTTGTTATAACTATGTTATTAACAAACAAAATTCTGATAGAATTATTAGTTAACATTATATCAGTCTCAATTTAATTACTCATTCATGTTTAGTAGCTTATTATTTTTATATTTCAAATGAAAATATTTTGTTTTATCAAATTGTATTTTTTTAACCTTAATATTTTATAAATTTTTTTATTGATTGCTTAGTATAAGTCTGAATTGTAATAAAGAGGATTAAAACAAATCTTATATGCAAATGCTGAATTTATTAAATTATATTAATATAATTTACTAAGTATATTTATAGTTGTGAAACATCAAATAGTTTTTTATTAGGACTTGAAGAATGGTATGAAACTTTGAGAAAACGTTTTGATATGAATATTATATGATTCAAAATAATCCAAATTTTTATTGTAGTACAGCATCTTAATGACTTGAAGATCATTTATGTCTTTTTAATATAGTTGTTGGTAATTGGTAATTTTTGCTCTAATTTTAAAAAAATAATTAATTTCTTGTAGAAACTCAAGGTCAAATACATGACCATTGCTTAGTTCAGTCTCAAACTGTAGATATTAATGAACAAGAGGAATCCAATGAATGGGAATGTCCCAAGTGTACCTTTGCCAATCACCCAGCCATTCGATTTTGTGAAATGTGTCAATTGCCAAGACCACAAAAAGAAAACCCATTGTTCCTGTCGTCAAAGTCTGAGACTTGCTACTGCCACCCAGACAAAAAACCTGAACCAAGATGATCCTTCTACATTCTATGATATATCTTAACCTTAAGACATTCCCTCCACATGCATCAAATTTCTAGATCTGTAAAAACACCATCTTAGAACTTATTTGTGGTTCATGTAAAGTAACATATTTTCAACTAGATATTTATTATTACTACAGTAGTATACTGTAGACAGTTTTAAAAAAAAGTGATTTCTAGTGTTGCGATGAAATTAACAGATTGGTAATTTTTTGAAAAAAGTTATGCGATATGATACAGCTGGATTTGTGCATTGTTTGGAAGGTTTCTTCAAAGTTTTAAAATGATAATTAATATTTCACATAATTATTAGAAATATGATAAGAAATTATTAAGCTTAGAGCAAAATTATTCTTGTAACCTTACAATACTTATTGCACATAATTGTTAAATTCAAGTATAAACTAAATATGGATGCATTTATGTAATTGGAAAGCAAATCCAGAACACTCATTTTAAGTTATTGTTTGTTTGTACAAAATATTGCAAAAATAATTCTGTTACCTATGTTTATTGCATTTTAAGTAATGTGTTGTTCAATGGATTGGAATGATTTCAATTTGACAATTTATGCAATTGTAGTAACAGTTTACAATTTTCAACTTTAAATTTCTATAAAATGATTGTTGATTTTTCAATTATATTACTGCTTCTATAAATAACATAATCTTAATTAGAAAACTTTTGGATAAAAATGATTGTAAATTAATGTTAAGCAATAAGAAAATAATGATGTTTCTGTATTTGCTGTTGTGAATGAAAGCTAAATTATCAATTAAATGTTATGTTTCAGAAATTAAAAGTCTAATTTCATTGCATCAATTTCTGCAATGGATCAAGAACTGTAATTAAAGCTGATATTTTTGCTCCTAAACATCATTTGACAATTGTTGTTTTGATTATAATGATATCGAGCCAGATATAAATAATTTTTATTTTTATCTGTTGCTGACCATAAGCTTCTAATTACAGATAAAGACTCGTATGGACATTATATTCATACTTTTCTCATTCTTATCCTCCATCCGTTCTAAATGGAAAGCTTAGGGCAATCATGCAATTTAATTAGCCTTTCAAAGAATATGATTTTGCTATGGATCACTTGAGTAATATTTCAGAAATAGAACATGGTTGTTCATGTTAGAACCCTTTTCAGTACAAAGTTGTAGTGAAGTTAATGTAAATAAATATATAAAATACTCTCTAGTTTTTTATATGTATTTGTAAAATTTAAATTCTACTTAGATTATGCAAATAAAATGTCCTGTACCATCTGTTACAAGAACTACTTTTAATAAGTTACTATTGTAAGAGCTTGTGCAGAATGCAGCTAGATAGTGGTTTACAAATTATTATTGAATCATATTTAAATATAGGGCATGCACATTGTATGCATTTGTTTAGGAATGTTTATTCCTTTTAGTATATACTCATTTTAAAAGAATTCATTTCAGTTTATTTTTTTTGTTTAATAGCTATTTTAACCTTTTTCAGACTAAAAAGAAATCTTTTGTAAAGATTTTTTCCTCTTTATTTCTTGAATTAAAGTTTTACCATTTAGCATTATTTTTTCATTTCCTTGAAATCACACACACACACAATATAAAACTGAATTAAACAGTTTAAATGTTTGTTTTTCTAATTTATTCTTTAAATAATATTTTTTTAATATTTTGAATGTAAATTATATGAAAATATTTTTTTCTGCTTTTGATAATAATACTTAAAAAGCTATCCATCGATTGATATAAAATATAAGTAATGGTTATTCTATTTAAATTGTATTTAAGACATCATATTTCTTTACTATCCTCAGTTATCTTCAGTAACTTTATAAGAGTATACAATGCTTGGTCCATAATATTATTATTTTGATTTATTAATTTAAGTTTAAAAATGACAGACATGGATTAATTTTTTTGTCTTTGTAATTCCAGGCATCTCTATCCATCTTGTGTCCCTCCCCCTTCTTTATATGATTGTCCATTTCTATACTCCCCCACCTGAAATAGAGAAAGAAATTAATACCTATTGTATATTATATATAATTATATTTACTCAGCAAAAAGCTATTATAAAGAGACTGCATATATTATATACTTTTTTAACATTTAAAACTTTAGAAAAAACTTACTGTCAGTACTTAAATAAGTCATTTTGAATATTTACTTATAATAAAAATGAATGATTTTTTTGGTGCTCTACAGACTAGGCCATTTGACATAGATGTAAATATGCATGTGCCAAACTTGGCACATAAACATTTTGGAGCAAGAAAATTGCCTTGCTAAGATTATTATTATTATTATTTTGAAATTTGGAAGTTAACATTTGGTGCCTTTTCACAATAACTTACAAAAATATTACAATGTAAAAATAATTTATACATTATCTTAAAGTTCAAAAAATTATCTTTCTAATTATGCCAATTTTTTAACATATAAATTAAGTTTTAGTTTTTAATCTATTTTTAAAATATATTTTGAACATATTTTCCAATAATTTATTTCACTCAAAATAAAATACTTGAGTATGTTGGAAAATATTAACCTACATGTTGCCATTATGTAGACAAAAGCTGAAATTAAAAGAGCAAGTTAACTTTTACTGCAAACTTAATCTAGAATAACGTTATTTTCAACACATGTCTGTATGAAATGAAATATGAAATTTGATATATAATCGAAAAAAATAAATGAAATAAAAAGTTTTCTATGACTTTTTAAAACATCTATATTATTAACTAATAATTCTAGTTTTATTTATGACAAACATTGCTTAATATATATAATGTCCACTTTAATCAGGAGCCAACCACTAATAGAACAATTAACTTAAATTTTATGATGAATGAGAGTAATTTTTATTGAATAATTCTTTGAGATATTACATAAATTAAGAAAATTATTCTGTTGTGTACATAAGACTAATACCAAACGATTCTGTTTTCTGCATTCATATTTAGAAAAGAACAAAAAAGTGGTTTCAGTAAAAAGGTTTATTTATTTATTTACAGAAGTTTTATCACTTCTGTTTTAAATTTAACAGATGTTGACAGACATGCATACTACAATGAACAGAATATTGTAAGGCTTCTATAATAAGTTATATGACTAACAAAATTTGAAGCTTAAAACATTTTGCTGAAGAAAGTATTAAGAGACCAAAGTATTAGGATAGGACTCTAAGTCACAATACCCATTTTCCAAACATCTGATATTAGGTTATATACATCTATTAGGAAAAATGTTTTAAAAGAACTAAAGAATACTGTTTTATATAGTTTGAGTATATAAGTTTTCTCTCTCCTTTCCTTAGTCCTTTGAGCCATATTTAATAAATTTGGAGGTACTGATATTTTAAATTAAAAGAAAGATCCAATCTATTACGACTAAAACTGGGTTAAGAAAATTTAAATATTACAATCTTGTATAGTAAACCATGATTTTAGTTCAACCTATTTATCATATCTAAGAAGGTATGCAAGAAGCATCTGGAGTTTGCCCAAGCACAATTAATCTAAAATTATGATATTCAGAATATTAATTTGGCTAAATTTGGTTGCATAAGATATGAAAGTTTTCTGTTGCATTTAAAAGTTATAGTGTCAAGAATAATTCATTGAATATGATTTCTTATTACCAAAAGACTACAAAATTTTGACTTCATTATTATTTTCAGAAGTACATTTATTGACTGAAACAAAATAAAATATTGCTTATCGTTTAAATCCTTTTAAAGGCAAAACTGAATTTTATGATAAATCAGAGACATTTTTATGAAATAATTATTTGAGATTTCTCATAAATTATACAAAATATTCTATAGTGCACATAATACTATTTCTGCATTCATATTTAAAAAAAAGTTTATTTATTTCTATTTCAATATAAAGTTAAAATTTTATGGAAGCTGCCAGAATATTAGATGCATATTATATTGAACAGTATATTCTAAGGCTTCTATAATAACAAATTATATATATTATCAAAATTTAGAGCTTAAAAATTCTTTTTTGAAGGAGAAATTTAAAAAAAAATCGTTATGTAAAATATTGAATTAAAAATGTTAGTGAGCTTTTATTGTAGAGAATGAACTAGTCGCCAAAGGTGCTAGTTGTCAAACATATTACATTTTAATGGAATTTTAGGAGGGGAAAAAGATTTCTCAACCTTCACCCCCTCCGAGTTTTATTTTTTTGTGTGGAATACTGATTTGAAGAGAAATACATAGCACATTTTCATTTTTTTTTCTTCTTATCCCCAATATAAAACTATCTGTGGAAGTAAATTGTTGTTAAAATCTTTAAATTCAATCTTGTTATTTATTTGCTTCTTTCATTTAAATTAATGAGTAGGTGAAGAGTATAGATTATAGAAGAGATTATAGATTAATTTTTTTAATATCTATTGACAACATTTAATTGAAGTGTAGATGAAAATCTGCACATTATACACGAGCTTGAATAAATTTTATGAATGAATATTGGGAAAATTATTGAAAATGATTGAAGATGAACGAATGTTTTTTTGTCTATTTATTCATTTTCCCATTTAAAAATTAATATGAGATTACACTATGAACCCATTTCAAGTGAGAGTGTTGGGAAACAAATTTGTGGTTTATATATATATATATATATATAAAATCAGTTTAATTGTTGTTGCCCAAAAACATACAATTCCATTGACAAATGTTTTACTTGAAGTAAATAATTACATTTTATATTGATTCTGTAAAATAAAAAAGACATGAGCATTTTGATAGTTGATTTATGAAATTAGGAGTAGTAAATATATTTATCAGTTAAAATTCAAGCAGAATTAGAAACTGTATATATACTTACTACTACATAGTGAAAGTGGGAATATCTTAAAATGTTCATTAATAAGTATTAACGTTCTGAACAATACATTTTTTAAAGTGCCTTTGAGAAAATCATATATTGTTGATTTATTTTTTAATTATTTTGAAATGAATATAAATTCTAACTGATCTGTTGCTTTGATAACTAACTTTTCTGTACATACTAACATTAACTTTTCTGGACATAAACTATTTATTTCATACTTTTAACATGTTTTTCTTTCTTTCATTTTTAGATCTCCCTTTTTTCCCATTACTGATATTTACTGCAGAATATACTAGGAGAGAATATATTACTGCAGAATACTTTAATTCGTCATTATTTTTTCAATAATGTTTCAACATCTAATAAGTATAGATTATTTTATCTGAATTATTATTTAATTATTGGAGGAGTGTATTTCACAATGGGATTTGTCAAAAATATGGTTTCAGCATGATGAGTTTTCAACTTATAATTATTTAACTATATGACTGATTAATTAATAATTATCTAATTGCTAATTAATCAACATATACTTATTAAAATAGATATTTGAAAACTATGCACTTTTCTGATTTATGTATTTTGAAATATCATAACTTGATATGGAGGACCTTGCAAGTGGCTTCAATGATTGCCAGATGTAAATCCATTAAGTTACTTCCTTTGAGGTTACTTAAAAATGTGTACTAAAGAGAAATCATGAATAAAAAACTTGTAAGCTGTAAAGTTTGCTATTATAGCTTATAAATCCTTTGTACAGACTATGTTACCAAATGAGCAAGAAAATGTTTTTTACGGGTATGCTTCTGTATATCAGTTCGATTCAATTTTATGATTAAGTGACCTTTATTTCAAATTTATAAAATAATTTATCATAATTATGTATTTAGCTAATATTTCGTTTTGTAAGGAAATTAATGTTCTTCATAGTATTTAGAGGATAAAGCTGCATTATTTTTCTTTTATTTTTTGCATATGAGTTAAATATTAGTTTAACATTTTTCAGTTAAATATTTAAATCTATGAAAAAAATTGCAATATTTTTTAATTTCGTCCAAACTTTTCACTTTTTTTCTGAAATAAATTTATAAATTACCCCTAAACATTTTAAATAGTTATGACTCTATTGGCCTTAGTCATAAAACAATGGAATTTTTGCTCAAATAAGACTCATACGACAGGGAAATAGAACTTGTAAAAGATTTAGATTCATTATTTTTTTCAACATAACATTTATTTATTCCTTTGACTTTAAGTCAGAAGTATCTTCCTGCTATTAATGGTATGGAAATTAGTTATCAGGATAAGATGGAAGTGGATACTCTATTGTAAAGTCTTATGACATTAAACTAAAAATTTACTTAACTTTTGAATCTTTATTGAAAGCCTCCCATTTACAGATATTTAGACATTACAATTTTCTAGGGGGGTGGAGAATCTGGCCGAAAGTTTTAGATTTTAATAATGTATAAAAAGTATTATGAAAGAGAAAATATAAATAGTTATCCAGTATTTTCAAAAATAAATAAGGTAAAACTACATGAAAATTACCAAATTTAGAAACTACTAATATACATTTGCCAAGAAAAAAAAAATGTAACAATTGTTTCAGGATTTCCATAGCAGAAGCTACAAAGATCCAATTGTACAATGAAAGCACATTAAATTATTTCATTACTTAATCCTTCAGATACTTGCAAAGACTTCTTCAGTTTTGTTGTAAACTCAACAGCAGATTACTCTTATTTATTTGCATATCTAAAAAAAAAAAAAAAAAAAAAAATTCTACAGGCAAAACATGCTAGAGATATTAAAATTTTTATGGCATATCAGAAAAACAATTTTTTATTTCAATGTTAAGTGAAGCTTAAAAAATTCTATCGAAATAATTAGATGCTAGAAGGGATAAGTTCCACATTTAGTGATTTGAAATCAAAAATTAATTACAGTAAGCATGATACAATATATAAAAAATATTATATACTAATTCATTATATCATCTGAATAATTATTTTATTAACACTGACTACAGAATACTAAAAAGAAAAATTAATTCTTTGGTTGAGTATATTTTATTTTCTCTAGAGCAGTGCAACAATAAATTACATTAACAAAAATGAACAATATGATAAATGTTATTATAAATTTGTTTTTCCGGAAATTACATGAAAAAAATTATGAATAATTTCACAAATAAGATATAAGGATGAACAATTCTGTATGCATAATTTTAGTAGTTCTGTGTAAAATATTGTAATACAATTATAAGACATTACTTAACTTCAATAACTTGATAACATTTGTCACATTTAATAATAGAAAACATAAAAATAGGTTTCAGAGTTTTTCTTATTTTACTAATAATTTTTTTTTGTTTAATCATTATTCAAATTCAATAAAAATAAAGCATGATATGTTTATCTAGAGTGATACATTATACAAGGCAAATAAAAATGATGATTTCAACTAAAATATTAATATAAGACTTGTCAACAATTTCTTTACTTATGTCACAATATATGAAATTCATAATTATAAAAATACTATATTTTAAAAAGCAGAAAATTGTAAATTTTAAGTTTAAAAGAGAAAAGGATTTTTTTTATTTGAACTCAATTTAACATTTTTTAATCTATTTAATTTTTTAAAAGGAACAAAAATTAAACTTTATATGATCAACTTTCATCACACATATCAAATCCTTTTCTTCTATTTATCTTCAGTATTAAATATAGTAGATTAGTTACATTTTCTGGATATCGAAACTGAAATATTATGCATGAGAAAAAAATCCTGATTATTCAAAGGTTAAATCAATACATATATTTCGAAATCTAATCGCATGCTCATGGAAATTATGTGAGACATATTAAAAAGAAATTGATACTAATATACACAAAATTGATGAAGTTTTCAGACATAAAAACAATATAACTATAAAGAGATTTATTTCTATTTGATATCTATCACCATTAAACACTAAATTTTTAATTACCTTATTTTTACGTATTAAAAATATACCCTTAATGATTGCTTATTGAACATTGTTAAACAAAGTTAGGTTGATTTAATTTAATTTTATTAAATCATTCCCACATTAGAATTATATTGCAGTTATTAATTAAATTTGGTTCAGATATATGATAAAATAAATAATACAATTTTCATACCTTTCAAAACTCTATGAGACCAAGATCATTAGATTTATAATAAAAATGGCTTACTGAGCCTTTGTTCAACATATATGCCAATCAAATAATTAAATAAATCTAAAATAATATGCATCTAATATGTATTTTGTAGTTTATTCTTGAGAAACAAAATTATTTCATATTGATTGAAAAAAACTAATTCAACAACTTAAGTATATTACTATATAACATTACTAAATATCATTATTATAACACAGGGAATGATAATTTCTGTTAAACTAGAGAATGTCTGTAGTTGATCAGTACTTCTGTATCGATTGATATCTGTAAACATCTGTATCTATTGATTTCAGTATTTTAGAACCAGACATTGAAATCTAAACCTAAGCCACTTGATCATTGACAATATGTTAAAGATTAATAGAAATGAAATTTTTTTCTATTCTGTTATGCAAATTAATTTTTCATGTGAATTCTACATTCTAACAAAATCTGATAAGTTTGCTTTGTAAATTAATTGATGTGATACAAAAATATCTATTGATTGTTTTGCTAGAGATTTTACATTAGCTGCATCATTGTCTTCAATAAATATTACAATCTAATATGCAAGCATACATTTTAGGAGCATTGAGCTTATTTTATTATGCAATGGATTGCCAAAAATTTAATTACTAGCAAGATTTTCCTTAAAATATTTATGTCACAAATATCTAACTATATACTTTTATGAAAGACCAGTCTTTAATTCATGATATGTATGACACATTTTAATCAAAGCATAATTTTTTAAACAAAACTTTATAGATTTAACAGTTGTGGACGGCATACTTTTGTAAAGAACTTTTAAATATTTTTGCTATAAGATATTAGTTTTCCTCTTCTATTTAATATATCTATGCATTTCTTTGTACAAAACACAGTTTCTTGTAACAGCAATGTTTTTTAAGAGATATTTTTTTGTGTAAATGGAGGCCGAATTTTTGATACTATGGTTATTTGTTTCTTAACTCTCTTTTCTTAGCATTTCTATCATGTTAAACTAGAACATTGAATGAATTCCCTATTTAATGAAACTATATGATATATTGTTATCAAAATGTTATTAACTAAGCATCCTTTTTTTATCAAAGAAACAAACTTAAAAATGGACCAGTTTAATATAATGGAGAAGGAAAAATATCAATTTATTAAAAATTATAGATTCTTTAATATTATTTAAATAACTCTGCTTACTTTGAGCTGCATATTAAAGGAAAGATCATGATGAATTATTTCTTACAGCACTTCAAGTTTAAATATCTACTGAAAGGAAAACAACCTAATCTTTCAAAAACACATATTGATGTTTTGTTGAAACACTAATTCAGATATAACATAAGCCACTACTTTCCTTTGTAGTTAAATCATTGAGAAAGAGAATGGATTATGGAAAAAAATCATCATATAAAAACATATCTTTGCTTTATTTCAAACAACACAATTAGAGCAGAAAATGGAAGACTACCAGGCTTCAAAAGTGTAGTATAAATAAAAACGATGATTGACTATCAAAGATGACATTTATTATGACTAACAAGCATACTTCTGTTCAATAAGCAGTTAAACGTAGTTTCAAAGTTTAAGCCACATATACAACACAATAGAGTTTCTAACAAATATGTACAATGTATATATATATACATATATAATTTAGCCATTCACGAATGATAATTGTCAGAAAATATAGTCAAAAAATGTAAACTTTCAATAAAAAATAAAATATCTAATCAATTAATAGAGAGCAGTTTTATAAATATGGAATGTGAGAATAGGATAGCACGAATAAAGAAATGAAAAACAAAACAGAAAGCTTATAGCTGAGAAGATGATGAAGCTTTTAAACAAAGTAAAAGTATATTTACAATTTGTACTTAAATATAAATGTCAAATCATAAATGCTTTTAGATACAATGAAAGCTTACAGCTTATCAAATATTTGTAAGTCGAATTTGATCACAACTTCTCCACATTCTACTTCATATAAGGTTAACTTTCGAATGACTGGCTCATGTGTTTCTTTGGTTTCTTTACAAATATCTGATACTTTTATTTCTGTCCTTCCAAGGAATTCTAGAGCGGGGAAAGTTATAAAACATTTGAAATAATAAAATAGTCATATTATAGTTTTAATATTTTAGAAAATAACAAATTAGAGAAAACAACATCAAAAATCAATAATAATAAAACAACAAAAACAAATGAATTGGTGCCTTTATTAGGATGCATCAAGATGATGCAGAGAAAATCTTTTAGTATAAAACTTTTTGTTAAAAATTCACACATGCTAAAAGTCAATACTTATTATAATTTACAAACTGTAATATGATAGTCTTAGGGTAAAGCTATCATATCTAAAATTTAAGAGTATGCTATTTAAGGGAGTTTTATGCTATTGGAGCAGAAAAACAATACTATAAATTGAAGCAAAAGCTATTAAAAAACTATTAGATTAGCGATGAAAATATACAAATCAATGAAATTTTTTTTATATATTTTAAATATTTGAAAAGAACTTCCAGAAAAATTTTATTTTCAATTTATTTAATATATTTTAGACGATATATATATATTTTTAAGTAAGTGGTAAATGAATCTAATGATTCACACCTTTTCAAACAAGAACCATATGTAAGTATAAGCTTACCATTAGGAGAAAACAAATCTCTATCAAAAACAGAAATACAAAGGACATCTTCATGTAGATTCTTAACCAAGAATTGCATTGATGCATTCCATCTTGGATTCAAGGTATTGGGAATCACTTTTGTCTTGTTTTCTTGTGATCCCATGCTAACTTCACAGTAAGGATTGCTTTGGCCTGCAGGCAACAATTTTTCAGTATAATAATTATATTTTAAGAAAATAATTATGTCAATATATTATATTCTATGATAAATTTAAAATTGTGAATTTTATAACTTTAAAATAGAATATGACTTCTTAAACTAAGGGCTGAGGTCTCAAATGGTACTGTGTAGAGAAATATTAAATCACAGAATCACCTACATTTTTTTTATTTCGATTCTTTAATATTTTTTTTAGATTATTTAGATTTTTAGAAAAAAACCCATCTTATAAGTCTTGTGTTAAAAGATTACATCAGATTTTTCTAAATAATTATCTATTTTCAATAGAGTTTCCTTTTTGTTATGATTAATTTTCTTGTTTATTTTCCAATCATTTTTTCCTGAATGATTTTTCCATTAAAAAAAAACAAATGTAAGAAGATAAAGCTTATAACTAATTTTACTTTTTTTATAGACTTAAGATGAGAATTACATGAATTTCAACTGGAAACATTTTTATTTTAACATACAGGAAAAAATGATTTAATATAACTTTTAATTTTTACTTAAGTACAATCAATCGAAATTGCTTTCTGGAAAAAAGATTCAATCTATAAAAATTTTAATATGCACAAATTCATACTGCAATTTTTAGTATCCTTTTCTTATTGAAAAAAAATTTAATTAAAAAAAATCGAAACATTATTTAAAAAGTAGAATAATAGTAAAAAAATTTTTTACCATGTTTTTATTTTCCACATCTTTCAACATTTATTTATTATTATTAAACTGAACTTCCCAAACAAATTTATATATTTCTATTTAAAAGCCATATTTACTACAATAAATCTAAAGTTAAACTGAATGTTAAGATAAAGATTCTGCTACAAGTTAGAAAAGGAATTTTCTAAAGCAGAAGCTAAGAATAATATGAAAATCATTGACAAAAATTTATTGCTTTTACTAACATGATTTCTGGTCTTCCGAGAATTTCTATTGTAATAAGCAATGGTAATACAGACTCCTCCCCCCCTTATTTAATTTACAATCTTTCTTGTGGACAAAATCAATAGTCCCTTTTCATCTGAAATAGTATTTTAATGAGAAACATTTTATTCATTTTACGGAAACTTTACTTGTTACTAGTCGCCTTGTGATGAGTTGATTCACTGCGGATATTGGTTATATTTAATTTCAGTTAAATTGTATAAGTTTATGTTCCAAGATTCCATCAAATTGTCTGACATTAAAACCATGTTATTTTAATATATGTTCAATTGATTGTGAACATGAATCCTTCTAACGGAGACACATTGTGGCACTATTATACAGTTCATCTATCTTCTAAATTTCTTCATTTTTTTATATGTCTCATAAACTACACAAATATGAAACAGAAATCTTACCTTTTTGCTTCAAATAATAGGAAAAAAAATCACATAATCAAATATTTGCTGAAATAAAACGGTTTGAATTTCAAGTCAACAACTTAATAAATTGTTGGAAAATAGACAAAAAATATTTTTAAAAAATCATCAAAAATTTGCACGCTTATTAACTTGATATCATTAAAAAAACAATTTTCAAATTTCAAAATGGTTTAAAATTCATATTTGTGCAGTAATACTTTCAGACGTTATTATGGAAAAATGCTAAAATGCAGCTTACTTTTTAATTAATAAATTTTGAAAAATCGCACTGAACATATGTATTATATTGAATAATTGTATATCAAATGGTTTGGCCCGTAGGGCACCAACACGCACAAACGTATGTTTGCCCCCTCCACACCTTTATTAGTAGATATAGAGAAATTATTCTTCTATAGAAACAAATTATAAAAATATGCTAAATAAAGTTTCCCCATTGTATTAAACAAAATCTTTATCTAATAAAAAAAAGCGAGTAAATAAATTTTGAGAAAAGAACAAAACTAAATTTAATAATATGTGAACATACCATTAGAGCAAGCTTTCAAGTTTATCCCTTCAACAACAACAACCAGCAGACGGCCTACTCCCTGAATAGCTTGAGATCTTACTGCAAGGTAGAATTGAATTTAAAAAAAATCAATTTTGTATTAAAATCAGTAAGATTAAAATAAATGGAACAATAAATAAATAAAAAAACTTACACATTCTTTGATGGTTCAAATTTTTCTTTTCTAATTCACAATAATCTTTAGCTGCAGATTCAATTCTTTTCATCCACAGCAATCTGAAATGCCGACTTTAATTAAATATAAATTCATATAACAAAAATATATAAGAATTAAGTCATTTTAAAATTTTAATTCTCTTTCAATCAATTCTTTGAAAAATATCCAAATAGTCTATATTAATAATCAAATAAACACTTTTTAAAATTAAATATAAATCTATTAATTGGTGAATAAAAGTGTGGTTTACTTCAAATTACATTTTTTTTTGTAAATTATTTTTTCCAATAACTGTTCATATAAATAGTACAAAAAGTAAAAATAGCATGCACATTTAAAACATGCAGCATTAGAGAATTTATTCATTATAGGTAATTCCTAAGGTTTTGTCTTATATAATGTATTACCATATTTCACTATATGTTCTTTTTGTTACATGGACCATATATCAATAATACTCTAAATCAATCCACATGCACATTAGCACTGACTGTGAAAGAAACGATAAATGGCGAAATTAGTGTCATGTCTAATTGTAAATTTCATCTCATATATTTATATATATATATATAAAGGCTTTTGAAAGAATCAACATCTATGGTATTTTTATATCTCCCTCTCTTCCCCCCCCCAGCAAATGAGTAATATCTATAGACAAAATTAGAAATTGTTTAATCAGCAGGGGTAGAATTTTATATCATGAAAAGCATTTTAGTGCAAATCATATCTTTTATGCCAATAAAATTAAGTGTTAAATTTTAAAATGTTTTAAAGACTTTTAGTATACCCTGTACATAAAAAAAAGCTTACTTTTCAGTAGCACTCATAGTTCTGAAATGAATTCTTTCAGTGTCAGAATAAAAAACAAAGAATGTAGTATCATCCTGGTTGTTTTCAGTATCAGTGGTTTTTACAGTCACATTATTCAGGAACAGAGGCTGATAAAAAAAGAATATTAGTTAAGAGTATAGATTAAATTTAACTTAAAATTATAAACAGCATTATCATTTAAATGCATATATATATCATAATAAATTTTTTTATAACCATTAATATTTTTCAAATAATGTAACTAATCCAATTCTTTGAAAAAAATTATATTGTTTTGATGAGATGGAATAATAATGATTCATAAATTAAAGTTAAACACAACAGTTCAATTTTTATTTTTCATTCATTAATAAATTTTTAACATTTCTGTAAAATTTAAATTCATCTGACACTTTTTGGAGCTATAATTCATTTTTTTTAGAAACTGGGGATGTAAATCAATCTTTTGGCATTTAGAAATTCTTAAATATTTTATATGCTTATAAATAATTATCATTGTAATATGTTTTTACACCTTTAATGGATAATATATTGAGTAAAGTGTTGCACATGCAGTCATTTTACTTTTTAAAATTTTGAATAATGTGAGAAATGTTTTAAGAAATGCCCATTTGAAATGCATCCAGAAAATAATTTATAAAGCAGGCAACTAAATCAATCAGCAATACATCATATTTGCTATCTAGTCAAAGGATGAGAAGAAGGAATCATAAACTATTTTAATTTATGAGAATATGTATTTTGTCTAGAAAAATTTGGAATAATCTTTCAAATCTCAAAGTTACAAGTTCAGATTAAAATACCTAAACAATCAGTTCAAATACATATAACATGGCATTTTTTTATGATTTTTCTTCCATTCTCTTTTCAACAGAATTTCATTTGCCATTCCAGTAACAGTTCTTTATGAATTACACATACATTATATCTATAGCATGAATCAAATGAATGTCTCGTTTTCAAAATTTTACTTCCAAACAGGTAATTGCTGTAACTAAAGTAACTAAAGGAAGTAAAATATTCAGGTTTTAAATGCAATAACCACAATTATTTAATACACCTTGGTTTTGCTATATAGCTGCATTGTCATGCAATTCTTATCAAACTTTCTGTATCATGATGCTAAAGCAGCTGTAATTAAGGTTTTCAATTCAGTAGTGGCTTTCAACAAGGAACAGCATACATCCAATATTGCACAGATCGTCACAAAAAGAAACACATGCATATTGTAGAAGTAAAGGTAACATTTTCTACTTCTGTAAGATGAATGACTCATTTGCGAGCAAATGGTATGGTATGCAAATATGGGGTTATGCAAAAAAGCGTTTGGTATGTAAATATGGTAACCCTGGCTGTACAGGCTGTATGCAAGAATTATCAATGAACATATTAACAGATGCATTCTTTTAATATATTCATTGATGATTCTTTGATAGAGTGGTCAGTAATATCTATATGATAATGCAATTATTCTGCATTTAATATATTATCATTAATTTTAAGGTATTTCGATCTAGAAACTACAACCAATTTACACTGACTATTGACAGAATCACATGAGATCGGTAATGACCACTTAAACAAATAACGACTGTAAATTTAGTATCTGTGATGCTTGCATTCAAAACTTAAATATAATAATAGCCAAACAATTATAGTAACTTCCTGTTCAGAAGGAAAGTTCAGAAATTAATTAAACCTCAATATTTTTACAAATCAATATTTTACAATCAAATTAATATATCAATTAATTAGTAAATGTTTTGAAAATAAAGGGAAAAAAGTGGTACTTAAAAATATGTTTTAGGTTGTAAATTATGCACATTTCACTTACATGTTTGTACATTTTATACAAAGAATTCATCGCTTTCTCTGAAGTGAAAACATTTGTTATCTTTCCTAGTTCTTTGAAAGGTTGAGTCAGGAGAAGAAAATCATTGAAGAGAAAAGCCATGAGCTCCTTATTGCTTTTTGCCTGATAAATACAAAATAAATATATCAATTTAATTTAGAATTTCATTTAAAAGAGTAAAAATAACATGAAGTAAAAAAAAATATATGCATAAATAAATTGTAAGTATACAACCTAAAAATTATTATATAAAATTTTTTACATTATAAAAATTAATAAGAGCAATAATTAGTGTTATTGATAAAGTAGCTTTCTATAAACAGAAAAAGTAATCAATAAAACATATTTCACTTTTTGAATAGAAATGATATAATAATAAAAAAGCACTAGGTAGAAGAATGCAAAAAAAGTAAAAATAAAAATTCTTCAATTTCTCTGTAAAATAAAATAAAATATTTACATTACAAGAAATGATGTAAGATTGAACTTACTTTATACAATATCCCCACATGTAAAAGTTTTCTTGGTCCCAAGCAGTTTGTTAACGAATTGAAAGTAATTTGCTACAGATTATACGAAAAAAAAAATCAGGAAAATGAAGGAAAAGTAAAAGAATTTTTTAAATGTAATATTGCTGAGCTTAGCTAAAAAAAAATAATATAACATCATAATAAATTAACAATACATAAGGAGGTTATAAATATATAAATAATTTAAAAACAAAAAATATCATTCATAGAAATTTTTATCCTTTAAAATAAAAAGTATACAAAGCTTGTTTAAATAAATGTATAAATCTATAATATATAGCGGATAAATTTATGTAATCAGGTGATTTTCAATAACAATCAAATTCTGTTAATATTAGAAATGAAAATTTTTACATATTTTAAAATACGAATAGAAATTAGATAAGTTCTTTAATTCCAACAGAAGCAGCGAATTCTTACAAATTATTTATTTAGATAATAATTGAAAGGTATTTCTTTCACTTCATACACTCACTTCTGGTAGTCCATCACATAGAACATGATTTTGTATCCATTCCAAGCGATCTGAATTTTCTCGTTCTCTTACACCTTCATTTACTTGGTTACAAAGTTGCTGAGCTAAGTTCACAGCTTCTTTTAGATGAGGATAATCAGGGTGATCTTCTGAAGTATTTTCAAAAACCTGGAATGTTTTAAAAAGTGGGATGCTAATTTTGTAATACACACTGAAAATCCAAACAATATAATCGAGGGATCAGACAACATACAAGTCAATAAAGGAAAGATGGTTATTTGTAGCAGAAAGAGTATGAAATTTGACAGATACATGAGCTCACATGGAAGAGTTCTGTTAAAATTTTAAGTTTCTCAATCATTTATATATTTTACCACATTTTTAGTAAGTTTCTACTTCTAATAAATATATTTTATCTGAATAAATAATACAAATATATATACAGGGTGTCTCAAAAACCCTGACTGCAGATTTTATTCCTTAAATATTGATCAAAGACATAAACTGTAAATTTCAAAGTTGTGTAAAAAAAAGGTGCAAAATGCTATGAAATCGATTAAAATTTTCAGGGGATTAAACTTAAAAAAATACAAAATTTAAATTTTTATATGGACCCTGTACAAAAATATTCCCAGTGAGTAAAATGTGCCCGATCCTCTAACAAGGTCCTGTACAAAATTTCAGAAATTTAATCTCCTGAAAATTTTAATCAATTTCATAATTTCATAACATTTTGCACTTTTTTTTTACACAACTTTGTAATTTACAGTATATGTCTATGATCAATATTTAAGGAATAAAAGCTGCAGTCAAGATTTTTGTGACACTCTGTGTATATATATATATATATATATATATATATATATATATCACTATTATTAGGAGAATTAAAAATAATTATACAGCATTTTTCAAAAGCATGAAATGAATTAAAAAATCTGAAAAACTACTACGCTATAATCCACAAAACCTTTACACTTCAAAAGAATGCATTAAACAAAATACTGATTAATACTTGTTAAAAGAGTGAATAAATATCCTCCAAAATCTATTTATCTTCTCCCAGGTGTCTTATTTCATATTAAACAGCAGAATTAATAAAATTGCTGTAAATGATTTCTAACATTATCAAGATTAAATGTTTAAAAGTTAAAAAATAATACACAAATAAATAAAAATAAGCCCTTGTTTCCGTAGAAAATTTAATATTATCTGTAGCTTGCAGAAGATTTTAAAATCTATGAAAGCTACCTAGAGCTAGGAACCATTAGCACATATGAAATTGCAAAAGCAAATAATAAATGTAACTGACAGCCAATAAAGCAATAATTATATTCTTAAATAGACACAAGATCATTTTCTTCTGCAGTATTTCTAAATGAATATATGCTCCAAATACATCTGTACAGAACCATACACTTATGACAATTTGATTTGATAATTAAAGAGACAATTCTTCATATAACATTAAGAATGAAAATATTACTTTTTAACTTTATCAAGATCTATCATACTGCCATAAGAGATTGTCTTGAAATGCTGTTATTTGCAACATTAAAATGATAAAATTTACAATTATATGACTTTGAGATGGGATTTCCTCAACAAATAAAGTATTTAGAATATTCAAATGCACTGCAGCAAATATTTCAATTAACCTTCATTTTAAAATTTATTAAAATGATCATAAATCAAATATAAATATATATTCTCAGAATTATGATTTGAAAATGTAACATCAACTTCCAAACATATCAAATTACAAATAAAGATCTGTTCATAAGCCATAGAATCATTTTTAGAAGATGAAACAGCGAATTTTAAAATAGTCCTCCCCCATAATTTTTAACATGTGTGCTGTAAAAGAAGAGAAAATCATAACTGAATGTTTAAGGGAGTTTTCTTTGGATCGAAATTACTAAGAATATGTTATTTGAAAAAAATGCTTATTACTAATAATTTTGATTGAAAGCTTATTTTTGAAATCAAAGCTTTCAAATAACTGCTCATCTCTTTTTAAGAGATAAGATAATTATTTTTTACAGTCACTATGATAAATCACTAAGTAAATAAGAACTGCGACTATCTTGACATCTTATGTATAACTGAGTTTGGCATAATCTGAAAATTGACAAGTAAATCTGAGAATGAATCTACTTAGAGAAAACTTGGCCTTCTATGTATAATGGATTTGAAAATTTTGGCATAATTTGAAAATTGCCAAATAAAAAGCAAAAATAATTTAAAAACTTATTTTATAGCTTACTTTTTGAATAAGAAGAGGATATTTAGTAATTCTTTGCATGGGTTTTAGCAGAAAGCTACTTAGAGGCATTCCCTTTGTACGAGGATCTGTTGCACAATGCTGAAAATAAATTGTAATTTTGAAAGTAAATATACACATTCAATTTAGAATGAAAACTGCTCACTTTCATAAGATAACAAAAGGTACTTACTTTAGTAACTTCTTTAAACCTAGGACAATTATCAGATTTATTTTGGATCAAAGCTGCTGCATTCAATTGACAGCTGCAAAATCTTATATATGGTGTAAAATGTGGGAGCTAAAATAATAATATTAAATAAAAATTACTTTTTAAAAAATATAAAAATACTAGAAACATTCACAGTAAGTAGATAACATACAGAAATGAATGCAATAAAAAAAGTCACTTAAAAGAAAAACATTGTCAGATACAACAATGAAGGTTACTTACATTTTCACATAATAAGTCTCCAATTTTTTGTATTATGTTATTGGAACTCATTCTGCTTCTCACTCTCATTGCTCTGAAAAGGTTGAAGGCATGAATAATACATTCTGAATAAACATACTAAAAAATAAGTATTTTTCAGTTATTTATAAATTTAATCCCCCCCCACACACAGGTCATGCATTAATAATAATAAAAAATAATTTTTGTGAATATACTCTTTTACTATAACTGTGAAAAAATACTGAAATTTAAAATTTATTGCTGAGTTTGGGCATAATTTCAGTTTATGGTAATTTTAATTTTTAATCTGTTAAAGCATGATTTTTTAAAATACTTTTTGTAACCAACTTTCTTTTAAATTCAAGTATGGTATATCTTTATTGTATCAATTCAACATTAGGATTCTATATCACAAAAGTAAAAAAAAACAAAAACAAAAAAAAGTTAGGATTTAAAAAAAAAGTAAAATATGTTTAAAGCATCAAAAAAATATAAAACTATGTTAAAAATTGCCCTGGTTCTAGAGCCAAAGGGTTGCTATTGTGCCATTTAATTTCAACCTCTCCCTGTATTATTGAAGTTTCCATATTTTTTATATTTTGAACTATATAAAATAAGTAAGAACTATATAAATACACTATGTAAATACGAACATTTATAATTAGAGAATAAAACATTTTCAACATATTATTCAATTACATTCATAAATAATACTTTTTTATTATAAGATAACTATGTTATATTTTGTAGTAAATAGTGGGTAATATACCTAATAATAAACAAGATTTATTATTGATGAGTATTAATATAGAGAAAAAAAACACCTTTTATTGAAATCAATTTTAATATGTTGGGTTTTATCCTCATTTGTTTTAAGCATAAATCAGGTTAAAATTGCAACAGTATCCTATATTTGTTTTTAATTAATAACATGGCCGATAATCTAGTTTTGTAGAAATAAGATGTATTAGAAAACATTAAAAAATGCAATAATTTTCTTAGGGATATCTTTATATTCATCTATTCTTTAACAAAAATTTTGCATTTATATATTTAAAAAAATTTATTCATGAGATTTCTAAAAGATATTTCTTTCTTGAACAGAAACATTATTTAACATAATGCTGAAAATAGGAAAAGGGTCTCTTATTCAATTTTCATTTTCCAAATTTTCTGGAAAATAGTACAACAGAACTTTAATTTGCAGGGCTCAGTATGGACAGCCACAAAAAGCAACGATTTAAGGAAACATGAAAATTAAGGGCAAACACAAGAAAAATATGAATTTGATTAAAACAAAATGTCACATTTTTTTAAATGTTCCATGTAAAACTGTTAACAGTATATGCATAATTGTTTGAGGAATCTTGCTGTAATGCTTAATTTATTTTCTAAACTAGTATATTTCAAATTAGTGATATTTGCAATTCTTTAATGCCCCCCCCCAAAAAAAAATCATTCACAAGTTAAAAAAAAGCTTTAATGATACAATATGGAATAAACAATATATTAATTAATTCAACTGCAAAATGTCACAATCAAAAATATACAGGAGGATATATTACATTTTCACACATTTAACAATAACGCAGATTGCAGAAACAAACTTTGAATATTAAAAGAAATATTGTGTGCTGTGTAATTGATCTGCCACAATTTACATCATATTGTCATCTTTTTTTTTGTTTACAGCAAGTTATCAGCATATGAAGGGAAAAGACGAACTTCTGTTTATGTTTATATATATATATAATAGTACAAACTATAATTCAAAATCTGAGCAGTAGCCTACCATTTACATCACGCCAAGGTCACAGATATTTGTATGCAGTGAATTATTTTCTTTTTAATACTTACTGCTAGACCTGATGAAAATGTTGTACCACTATATGGGCAAAATTAAGAAGTAATGGATTACAAAGTGCACAAAAGTGTACGAAAGACATTAACTTCTTCAATTGGAGATATTATTATTTAAATAAATTATCAAACAGACCTCATTTTTTAAAAAGTATGAACACCAATTAGATAATATATTTAAATGGCAAATTTTCAGATTAAGTAAATTTTTTTGAACAGCTATTTATTAAAATATTTATTTGCTAAATACCATAAATTTATTGAAATAATATATTCAAACTATATATTTGCCCAAAGCTATCCATTATACCTTAATAACTTTGTATTGCAAACAATGAGTTCTTTCCAATTCACAAATATCGAACGAAGTTCCTCTTTAGTTAAAACAGCTGACTCTCGCAGTGGCTTTTGGAAAACCTAAAATAAAATATTTCAGTTTATTGCAAAACAGAAAATAAGACCCATAAAGAATTTCAAAACACAACTACTAACTAGCATGATCGTATGATTAAAAATTTAGATTTAAACATAATTAAATTTTATAAATATATCATTAATTGTTTATTAAATTCATAAAAGGTACAACATAAGCTTAATAATCAGAAAATAGAATGAACAGCACTAAGGATCAGTTTCCCTTATCTGTTCAAATTAAAATGTGTAGATAAAAGAACTATAATAATATAAAATCCAAACACTTAATTTTAATTGGAGGATAAAAAGAATGAAATTAATTTGTATTGTATTTTTATGCGAAAAAGAATAATTGTTCCTCCCCTCAAAATATTACAACGTGAAGAAATTAGTTTGCTTTCAAGAATAATGAAAAAAAAAAATTATTATTAAAAACCTTTACTTTCTGAAATATTACAATTTGATATAACTTCCAATTACAAAATTTTATTAAATAAAGTAGTTACTAGTATACAATTTTATTTCTGTAGAACTTGTAGTAAAAATTAATTTTTTATATATCCCCACAATGAAAAATATACCAATAAGTAAAATGTTTCTCTTATACTCATCATATAAGCACATAAAGTTTAATGCTTTTATCTGCAAAATTTGTCAAGATATTTAAAGACAAATTTATTGATTTAGATCACTTTCCAAAACCTCAGATTAGTGTTTGAGCAAATCTTTTATAGCAAATTTCAGGGATTATATTTATATGTAATGATATCTTTTAAATCTAATTTAAAACTTAATTATTTTCCAAATTTTCATTTTATTTTAGCCCACATTAATTTTATTCTAAAATGTTCTCTTATTTTCTGATCCAATTCCAACTTTTTTATTTAATTAATTATACACGCGCTCTATAAAACTGCAAACTTCAGCATTTTCTCACGCTCCGAGTGAAGGTATAAAAATATTTAATGTTTGCAACATTCTTTTAAAGGTACCAAAATTTCCCTATTCTAAATCTGCATGTGTCAAAGAAATCCCTATCAAAATTTCATTGTAAAAACTATCGAAAAGAAAATTTCGTTCTCTCTTGCTCTTGTGCCGCGATGACATATTTCTTACCATTTATTCTTGTACATAAATTATGCCTCCCGGGATTAAATAAATCAAAGTTTTAAATTTTTAAAAATTTCTTCTTCTTGGCCACGGAACTGTTAAATTATGTTTACATATATATAACAAAGGGTTATTAAAGAACATAATTAAAAGATAATAATGCATTTATTAATGATCATTTAATTAAAAAAGTAAAATAATGCATTAAGTGAAATGTTTTCTCAATTTTTTCTTAAATCAGTCTTTTTAACACCAATACAAAACTGTGTCTGCTTTCATTTCACAATATTTGTACACATGCAATCCAATTCATCACAGAACAGGTTTCTTAAATTAGTGGAGAAAAATATGTCCCATCTATAGGAAGCAATTGTTTACAGAAGAATATAAGTAATTCAAAAATAAGTCAATACATCGATCCCGATTCAGCGTATAAAATAAAAAAATCCTGAAATTGACGCCCCATACATTAGTAAAACATTGCCACTGAAGATGAACCTCGTATACTAAGAGTAGACATTTATGGTTCCGAAAGAGTTCGTTTTGGCGATTGTTTTTATATAAGTTAAAGCAACACTTGTTGATCCAAAATACATTTCTGAGCAAAGAAAGATTGGATTCTGACTATAATTGGAACCAATTGTAAAACTCTAGGTATAATCAAATTATAGTAATCCATGGAGCACTCGAATTCTGTATGGATGCCAGTAATTAAATCGAAGAGCTCTTTAGGCTGTCGTTTTAGAATGTTGAATTCTGCATTGATTGTTCGTACGCAAGTACGAGGATAACTTGAAAAATAAGTCAAAATGTCAGTTTCTGTGTCATATATCGTTTCATTCCTTTCGGCAAATAAGGAACCTGTAGTTTCAGTCGCAAAACCATTCTGTAAATATACTCCCAAGAGGGATGCTGGGAATTCGAAAAGCGAAGTTTTTCTTCTGCAACTAGACTAGCATTACAATAACATAGAGTATTTCTTTTCTTTGTTACTGAAATAAATCATTTTTTTTTCAATGCTTAATATTACGCATACAGCTGTGAGCAAAATTTATATATTTTTTTATTCCGTATTTCACTAACGCTCTGAGATATCTTGAACATGCAAACTTCAATTCCCTTCCTTATGAAATCGAAGTTGCAACAATCGACCAATCAAAATGAACAGCAGTATACGTGAGTAGTATATTTCTTTTATGTCATGCTCATTTGAGGAAGACAGACTATTAAACAAATATTAGTCAATAGAAATTTTTCATTATTAAATAGATTTGCATTTCTGAAATAAATATTTTTATTTAGTTTGCAAAGCCCCTTTTAAATTTAAAAATAAGAATATCTCTATAAATTTTGCAGATAGAAGCACACAATTATCAGGGTGATAAATGCTTATTCACTTTTTTAGGACTTATAATATGGAACATAAATGGAGTTAGTGAATAAAATAATTGGGAATTTTAATTATTCTACAATTAAAATAATTTATAAAACATTAACTAATAATTAACTAATTATTTTGATAGATTTTTGTTCACTTACATCAAGAACAATAGACATATCTTCAACATAAGATTCCTCGGTGGAAATCAGTTCATGGATGTGTTGCTGTCTCTTCTTTTCTTTTGGAGAAAGTGATTCAAAAGCAGATGTATCAAAGGAATTTAAATTATCTAAAAATGTGAAAAAAAAACCCCTTCCTTACATAAAAGAAATATTCTAAAATTAAAAAAAAGTAATAAATGAGTATATCATTATTTGTCAAAATGATTCTAATCTTAGAAAGCAGGATAAAAATGTGATTTAAAAATCATGCTGTATTTGTTTATAATTAACTCAAGAAACTGTAGCAAAGTAATGCAAGTTCATTGAAATAAAATTAATATTATAACATTTTTGAAGGAATAAATTTGAATATAAATTGGATTCAATTTATATCCGATTTAAATAAAAGTTTATTCTCATAAAATCTCCATTCCAGCAACAAATTAAATATCTATATAAAAAGTTAATAAACTAAAAATTAATTAATATCTACTCAAAAATAATTTGATGTTAAGAATCATTATTATGATTTTTCAATTCAATCCAAGATGGCAAGATTTTTTTAATGATTCTCATAACAAAATGATGACCATTTCCAAACAGTTATATTTAATTAAATTTCTTTTTGCTCTTAAGGTTGAATCCAAAAATTTATTTTCACTTTTATATTACAGTTGTGGCAGCATAATTGAATTTACATACACATTTGGATTAAATTTCTTTTTGCTTTTAAGGTTGAATTCATAAATGGACTTAATTTTCACTTTTATATTACAGTTGTGGTAACATAATTGAATTTACAAACATATTGATATAAAATTTCTTTTTGTTTTATTTTTAAGATTGAATTAATAAATGGAATTCATTTTCGCTTTTATATTACAGTTGCCATAGCATAATTGAATTTACATACATGTTGGGAATAGCTTAAAATGATATACAATTGTAAAATTATAAGTTAGTGTATCATGTCTCTCATAATAAATCAATCTGTCAGTCCCAATCAATAATAATGTCTATTAATAATAAAGGAGAATGTATGTGTAAGCATTCTACATAATATAAAGTTTGATCTATTGTTTCTACTAAATTTTACACTGATACATCTGAGAAGTAGTGAATGCATATTTCGGTGTAATTTTCAGTAATTTAATGAATTAAAAAGTAAGCAAGACTGTGGCATTTTTCTGCGATAATTCCCTAAAATATAATATCATAAAACTGATTTTTACTCCATTTTAAAGTTCAAAGAACTGTATTTACAATTATACCGATTTCATTGTTGGTGCAAATGTTTTGTGGATTTGGCAACCTTTAAAAATATAAACATTTCCTATATTAATTTCAATAGATTTTATTGCTGAACTGAAATTCAAACCCTTTTTATTGTTTTATCAAATATTTAATCACCGGATTTTTTTCTAATGTTAAAAAGCTAAGGAAGAGTGATTTGATTAATATCTATGAAATTTACATAAGGTTTAAGTAAAGTAAAGTAACAATACCATGAATTCTGGAAGATAGATGAATCGAAAAAGTATATTTTAAATTATAATGTCATGGGTCTTGACATTATTAGGAAGATTCAACACAAAATAAGTTCTAATGCATATTATTATTAGAACCGGAAACTGGAAAATAATGTTGTTTCTACGCACATCGATCTTCGCTAATCATTTATCGGCTCATTGTGTAATTTAAAGTTTTGCCAAAGGTCAGAGTGACTTGTTTACTTGTAAATAATTAATTCTTCTTATTATTATTTGTGCAAGTTATAGTGAAATGTCCAGCCAAATACAAGAGGTACATATCTGGCTTTGTATGCTTTTTGGGTTTCTACAAGGATAATAACGTTACAGTTGCTACCAAAAACATTTGCGATGTTTATCCAAACGCATTGGACATTTATAAGAGCCAAAAGCGGTTTATTCAGGTCAAATCCGGTAATTTCGATCTTTCCGACTCATACCGATCAGGATGACCAACAACTTTAGACAATGGCATGTTAAGCGCGGAAATGGAAGCAAATCAGAATAAGAAGATCGGGGAACAGTGAAACACTCGTAACCAACATTGGTTGATCACCCAAGAACATTTGCAGCACATTGGAAAAGTAAGCAGAGCAGGTGTTTGGGTCCCGCATAATCTGTCCAAAGAAAACAAAGCTAATCGATCCACCGTATGCAACTTATTGTTTTAAGAACACAGCATAGAAGCGTTTTTTGATCGCTTTATCACTGGAGATAAAAAATGAATCCTCTATGTTAATCCAAAACGCAGTGGCTCTTTCCCCAAGAAGCTCTTTTGTATGTTTGGTGGAGTATTCGCGGGGTTATTCACTTTGAAGTGCTGAAACCTGGTCAAACTGTGAATGCAGACATTTACTGTGAATAATTGGATCGAGTAAATCAATCTTTAATAGAAAAGGTGCCCAGCGACCATCAACAGAAAAGGTGTTATTCTGCAACACGATAATGCAAGGCCGCACTACGCAAGAATAACCCTGGATTGGATTGAAAGAATCGGGATAGGAGGTACTGTTCGTTTCAATATCCTGAGACTACCACTTTTCGACGATTCTATCTCACCAAGAGGTGAAACATGAATGGTTGAGCGCATTTCTAGAATTCTTCTTCCTTCTTTGGCTTTGATTTCAGCCCTATTAGATACTTTTTCGTTCAATTTTTTTTCACGTGTATGTGAGTGTTATTTATTTTATTTCCCCGAGTAATCCGAGTTTACTTTATTGTTAAATGTAAAATATCCTCTTTTCAGCTTTACTCTCACCCCTATTTTGACGAATTAAACCAATCCCAACGCATGCGCAAAAGCACAGAGGTTTTTAGAATCCGTTGGCAAACAATATGTCTCACCCACCATATTCGACGGATATTGAGCCATCAGATTTACATTTATTACTATCTCTAAAACATTTTCCAAGGGGCAAAAAATTTAACAATTCCGATGATGTCCAAAATAGCATCCCCAGATATTTTGCTCAAAAACCAATTGATTTTTTAACGATTTGGCTTTGAAATTTGCACATCAGATGCCAAAATATTCTAATTGCTTATAACGAGGGTGATTACATTATTGATTAAAAATAAAAATTTGGTAAAAATTTATCTGTTTGAAATTAATGTAGAAAAACGACATTACTTTCATAATAAATTGATGCACAAAAAATACTTTTTCAAATGAATTTTATGGAACCTTTCTAACCACCTTCATCTAAATCAAGGACAACCAATATTCTCAGCAAACCAGCTCGTCATTAAAAGTGATTCTGTCTGTGTTTTTATAAATCCAATCATATCAGACAAATGAGCAAAAATGTTGAAAAATGAATGCAGTTTATTAATTTTTTCGTCATCATTTAATTCTGAAGTCAAATTTTAGTTGCAAATAAACTAGAAATAAAAAAAAAAATATTTTAAAAGCATGCATTATTTTTAAATCTACACAACATGGAAAAATAAACTGTATCTTCATAACCTGATCATCAGCATTGAGGGAAAAAGCTAGGATGAAATATTAATAGCAACAATTAAAATGATTTGAGTTAGTTTTACTACAACATTGAAATACACTGTTGTAAAACACATTTAAAATACTTTTAAAAAACAGGAAATTAGAAAAAAAATTTTGCGATAATAAATAATGTAATTTAAAATTAATATTTTCATTTTAAGATGATATGCAAATCCTTTTTATCAACCATGAAATTAATGCATAAGAGATTTAATGGAAACTAAAGACAGCAATAAAGTATTATTTAAAAAAATGCTAGAATTGTATTTGATTTTTAATTAATGACAATTCTAATCACAGTCTTTAAAAAATCTCTTCAAGGTACACATTTTCAACCTCCAAAGTGTGTACCTTGGTGGTTATACTTAAAGTACATGGTGGTTATAATTAAAGTTCCACTTTCAAATGGTCATAAAAGGAAAACTACAGGAGCAAATGTTATCAAACTTGGTAATAATTTAAAAGATACCATGAAAATTTCTTTTCTTCCAAAAGAATTCAAAAACTCACCACCAGGAGTGAAATAGCGTTGTATCAATATTGCTAAGCAAAATTGGACATGAAGATACCGGTGTAAAATGTGTTTAATCGTTTCTGAAACGTGTTACAAAGCATGTTCAATGAGTGTTCTTTCAAAAGCACTGTTTATGGTGATAATCTAAACAATTTGGAGGAACTGAAAGATGCGATACACCGACATATGCGTAACATTGCTACAGATATGCTAAGAGCTTCTGTTAAGAATGCAGTAATACGATTTAGCTTGCTTTCAGAAACGATTAAACACATTTTAAACCGATGTCTTCATGTCCTATTTTTGCCTAACAATATTGCATACAGCGCCATCCCCCTTGGCTGTGAGTTTTTGAACCTTTTTTTTTTTTTTTTGGCGGCAAAAGAAATTTCATGACCTTTTTTAAACTATTACCAAGTTTGATAACATTTGGCCCAGTAGTTTTTCTTTTATGACCGTTTGAAAGTGGAACTTTAATTATAAGCACCCTAAATATAAAGTTTGGTACCTCTAGGTCTGACCTGTAGAGCCTAAAACATGCACATTCTCTTTTATTATTAGTAGAAAAAAAAAAAAGATTCTTGCTTCAAAATGTTATTCTTCTAAAGAATAATCGAATCTGATAAACATTTCTCTTATGAATAAATTTAAATAATTTGTATATACAGAAATTTTTGCATCACCTTTGCATCATTTCTGTATTGTATTTTTCTGGTGCAAATTAATATAATTGCCAGTGAAAACGAAATTACAGAAAAGCCTATAAATACAATTACAGCATGACTTATTTGAAATTAAAAGTCCTGGTTCAAAATTAGATACTCAACAAAAAAATATAAGCCAGCACCATAGGGAAAATCGAGGTTAACAAATGAATTGTAATCCTAAAAGGTTAGAAGAGTTTTTGAAATGAAGGAATATTTTAGCTTCCATGACAATAATTTTTGGAATATAATAACCTTAAAATATATTTAAAGACATACAATACCTTCCAAAATATAAAAATAATAAATTTGTAAGCCATATTATTAATGCTTCATTTAAATAATTTCTATTGACAATATTCATTACACCACATATGCCATGCAAATAAATATTAATAAGTTTAAATTATAATAAATAATTAATAAGTTTAAAATGAAGTAAAGCATTTTGAAGTTGCATACACTTTTGCTTTACAAATTAAAATGTTTCAAAGTATAAAGTTATAATGGAAAAATCTATTTATTATTTCATTTGAAGAACAGTAACTTTAAACATAAATATGCTTCTAAAACAAAATTTACAAGAATTTGAATATTAATATTTCTCAATATTTTACATATTATTCTTTCTTTTTTTTTAATTCTTCTATTTTTTCATAATTAAATTAAAAAGAACCCAAATGAGATTAGTTCCAGAAAAAATAAGTAATACTAAATACCAAACAATATTTTTCAAAATAAATATGTTATTAAATTGATATAACAACTGATCAAACATAAAAGTTCAAAAATAATTGTAGTTAAGTTACGACATAAAATATTAAATGATCAATGTTAATTAAATGAAGTTTGCAATTTTTAGACGAAATTATGGAAAAAATTACAATTTATGTTTTGCTGAAAAGTAATTTATATTAAGATTATTTTGATATTCAGGAAAACAAGAGGAATAATAATAAAAAAAAGATGTAAAATTCTATTACTTCTGGTTTTAAGTGCAATTTGATCTTACAATTTCATCCCCATTGTACAGATAATATTAAATATGAAATTAACATTTTGTCTCAATTATTAAATAGATTCGTATTTTCCGATTATCCTTATGATTGAGAACATTATTTAAGTTTTCCAAAAACAAATCATCAAAAGTTTTTCTTTTTTGAAAATTGATTGTTATAATGTCACCTGAAATGGTTGATTAACATTTTTTGAGCAGGATTTTTTTTTTTTCCTCAAACAAATAGAAAAAAAAAAAAAAAAAAAAAACATTACAACCATTTTTGGTAATTCTTTTTTTCTGACAAAATTGATTTTTTTGAAAAATTATGCAGACATTTATCTGAAAATTTTCAAAGGTATTCCCTCTTGTACTACATATACTTAGAGGAAAATCACAAGAATTTCACTGAAATTAATTTTTTAAAAAATTATTCCAGAACTATTAAAGTTATCAGTGTTTGATGATTGTTTATCTAGGTTTTCCTCTCAGCATAACAGGCTTTCCATTTAAATGTGGGAAAGTTATATTACAACTTTTCAATCTTTATCCTGCAGCTAATAGGACGGCTGATGCAGCAACTTAAAGCCATTATGCATTTTCCTCCAATATTTTGATAGTTTTCGACATTTCGAATGGATTATTAAGTGATAAGGCAATAAAAGCTCTCTCTCTCTCTCACACACACACACACACAAAAAAAACCCAAAGGAAATTATATAATAATAAAAAAAAAGTTGATTCCAACTGTAGAATTAAAACAGTTTTTAGCAGAATTAAATCATGACTAGATAATTATTTAATTGCATTATTATTTTAATAAATAATATTCAAGTAAAAAAACATCAATTCAGAAAGTTTTAGTTGCTTTTTGAATTAAAATTTGTTAAAAACATCAACACATTTCCCATGAAAATAAATATTTTACAGTGCATTTAAGTAAGATAAAAAGTCTTAACATGATTCCAGACAGTTTGCTTTAATTAATTTCATAATTTGTATTAGAAATTAAATAAGTGGTTGCTTATCAGTAAATCAGTTTAATCCCTTTTCTCAGTATTAATATTTATTGTAGCTAAAGGGGTGTAAAAAAATTATCTAAAACTAGTCAATTTCTTTCAACTACAAACTACCATTCAAAATCATTTTTTTTTTTGTCAAGCCACATGATGTTACACGATAGTGACATTAAAATAGAAATCAAGAAATAAGAATCTTTTAAACCATATTAAAAAATTCTTATTTCTTTTAATTCACGATGATTAATATAGTTCAATAAATTAAATCATAAGATTTTAGGTTTTTTTTTTGTATACATAATAAAGGGAAAATATGTAAAATAAAATTCAGTCTTTCCAATATGCTATGCTAGCAAAGTAGTAAAATTAATTGGTGTAATTGTTGAGGCTGGGGTTTTGTCAAAATTTACACGGCTACAGGTAATGCGCTACCATAAGAAATAAAATTTGACTAAATCAATATAATGGTTGAGAAAATCTTTCATGGTTTTTCTTCATGAAGAAAGAATTAGTGCTTGGGATATCTCTCGAAACTGGACAGCAGATATCTTACCAAACCTTTGAGACAAGAGATTACAAATGATATATCTAATAATCGTGGTATTTATTATGAAGAACAAACTGGCAAAATTGAACCAATGATTCGGACTCAAGTCCGATTCTTTAATTTTGTTTATTATTTTTAAAATATAGTTATATGCACATTTATTATACAAAGCTATTTCAAATTAAATAACAGACTCAAACTTTTATATAAATAATATCACTTATCTGCCTAAGCCTTACTAAGGAAGTAATACTTTATAAGAGATAAAATCAGAGATTTTGCTTCTTTGCTAAACATTTGCAAAACTACAAAGAACTTTTCTTGCATAAGAAAGGAATTGAATAATGAACTTTTTATGCTATTTAAAGATGGATTGTGTTGTTGTATGAATAAGATCACAGAGATCTTATTATAATTTGGAAAATTTACCTTATAATTTCTAATGTAAAAAATTTTAAAATTATGAAACTACATATTAAAATTTGATAAAAAATTAACAGACTGTAGCCTGCCATTTTATATATAATGAGCAGATTAGTTTATGAAATTACGGAAATGTATAGCATATGAATTAAGAAAGAAACTATCAGTGTAAAAGTTCTAAAATCAAATTTCTCAAAAGGTAATTTCGACATTTGCCTTAAAAACATGCAATTTAAAAGGGAAAAGAATAAATTTATAACACACACAATCATTCATATTTAACACATTATTTGTCTAATATCCGATTCTTTTTATTTTTTTAATTATAAAATTTTTGGTTTTAATATTAAAAACAAAAGCTTCTACAGTTGTTACGTTTGTAGAAAAGAAATTTTCATTGCTTCCTTCTACAATATTTGAAATTGGACTTGCATCTCTTTAAGTTTGAATTCTAGAATTTATTACTTGCACTTACATTCATAAAATTAAATAACTGTTTCCTGTTTCCATATAAGACGAAGTTTCCATAGATAGGATAAAGATAAGTAAGAAATTAATAAAATAATAATAATTGATAAAAATAATTTATTCTATATCTAGTGGGCCTCTTGCCTCGTTCACTAATACTTGCAATTTACAAATATTTAGTGGAATATTAGGCATTTATTTCCTTTATTATAGAATGAGGCTTAGTTAAATTTAAACACTTCCAAATTATGACAATTTTTAAAAAGATATTTCTAAATTGTAACAAAAAAATTGATGAAACATTTCATTAGTTTTTTAAAACTAAAAGAGGCCCACTTTTAGAACTTTTGTACACATGATTAAAACTTTTAGAAATTTGTACACATGATTAAAA